>CM046399.1:13085000-13262500 GCA_025413875.1 Rhododendron molle
AATTCAATATCTGTAAGGGCTTTTTCAGCACTCATATGGACCCTACGAATTCTAAAACAGTCCTTACAAATATCCGATTACACTAATTTTTTGCATGACCTCAGAAAATATTTTAAGAATAACTTGCTGTTTGAATCACCTTTGTAGGATCAATAATGGGCTCCGCAAATATTAAAATAATCAAATTTTCCAAAAGGTTTCAAACATGGCCTGCAATCCCATTGATGATTTTTTTGCAGGTTCTCAAAAAATGATTCAAACCCCAAGTTATTCTTGAAATGTTTTCTATGGCTTCCTGAAAAAGATTAGTGCAATCGGATATCGATAAGGCCTATTTCAATATTCATAGGGTCCCTACGAATGCTGAAAAAGCTTTTATGGATATCGAATTCAACTAAATTTTTTTAGAAACCCATAGAAAAATATTTTAATAATAACTCGCAATTTGAATTATTTTCGTAGGACCAGTAAGTGCCCCACAAAAATAAAAAATCATTAGTGTAGAATGCCGGCCAAACAAGGCCTAAAAGCAAAATGAGAGTGTGCGCTAGTGAACACAAAAGGGCAACATTTTGAATGGCAGCTGCATGCAGCAGGCAGCCCCCCGCTCCCAGTTTTTTTGAATCTAAAAAAGGTAGCGGTTGCGTGGTACTGTATTAATTTCCCAACGTCGCTCCTTTTAACATGCTTGTCAAGGAACAACCTTATCTACTACTCCTACTTTAGTTTTGCTTTTTTGTACTTTTAGGAACATACAAAATGGGAAAATGGGAAAGGAAAAAAAAAAAAAAAAGGAAAAAACAGCCCAAACTACTGATGAATAGCAACCGTAGTACTGGTACAACAAGTGCTACACAGACAGTGCAGCACGTTTTTGGATCCGTCTCAGGTCCATTAAAGATAATCAGAGCCATTAATTTTGTTAAAAATATTTTGTTTAGGGTCCCTATAAAAAAATCAGCTCCATTCGATATCGTTAAAAGCATTTAGGTTAGCAAATATGGACATTTCATTAATGATATCGGATGGAGCTGGGTTTTACGGAAATCTTAACAAAATATTTTGAACAAAATGAGCGATTCCAATTATTTTTATTGGACCCGAAACGAGCCCAAAAGCCCGCTGTACACATCACTTGCTGCCAGTAGCATTTCTGGATGACAAGTGTCACAAGACTTCTTTTTGAGAATTCTTTTCCAGAGCCAAAGGTTACGTTTGAGAGTGACGTAATATTAGACACGTCTATCGGAACGTTCTTTTTCCTGGCCCGATTGGATGGAGTATTAGCCCCCTCCTAGGTGTGTAAACGAGCTGAGCGGAGCTTCGGTGAACTCGAGTTCGGCTCGTTTACTTAACAAGCTAATAATTTGAGTTTGAGCTCGGCTCGAACCTTAACGAGTCGAGTCTTTAACGAGCCGAGTTTAGTCATTTACTAAACGAGCCTCTATAATCGAGTCGAGCCTCCCTTAACGAGCCGAGCATTTGTCGAACGAGCCGAGTTCTACTCCGCTCATTTAGTAAACTAGCTAAATACTCGAGCTCGACTCGTTTACTAAACGAGCCGAGTCAAGCCGAGCTCGCGAGTAGATCAGCTCAAATACAGCCCTACGCGGCCCTCCATAACTCATCCGGGTGGATAAGGAGCTGATTCGACAGCTTTCACTTCAAGGACGGAAACAAAAATTTCACTACGCAGGGGCGACCGTGCATGCGAGAAAAAAATATAAATACACATGCATAATAACGTAAATACATTAAAACTCAAAATAACGTAAATGCATAAATCGGTTTAACTAATGGGATCAATCTTGATGTATGTGTTTTGTTTTTCTTTATTGTTCATCTTTTTTTCTCATTCATCACAACTGGACGAATTCGGTACATGAGCTTTCATGTTACTTGATTTTACCAGTCAAAAAATAACGAATTAGAAGTCTAGAATAACAATTGAGGAAAGACATACCTACAATTTAGATTTCACCAAAATTACTTAGGGTTTCCAAAATCTCTTTTCCTCTATTGTTATTTTCGTGAAATTGTCTTTGAAGTCTTAACAATAGGTGTGTCATTGAGATTTTAGGGTAAAAAAAAATAAAACTGTAAAACACGAACCCATCTAAGGTGAAAGTTTATTACTTGAATATTCATAATATTAACCCTCTATTTTTATATTTTGTTATATTTTAACCATTTGCATTTAGTAGTAATTAATGTTGGTATACTCGTATTTCAAAGGTTACTATTATAATTTTTTTTGTTTCAAAATTCTACACATGGGGAAAACCTATATATTTTCATAGGAATTATTATTTTTACATATAATAATAGTGTTTTTTTTTTCTTCTTGCAGGGGCGACCGTCCCTACTGACCTCTCCCTGACTCCATCCCTGTTTCACTTCTTCCCCCTCCACAGCTCATCTCCCTGGACTATTTCACTCCTCTAATCCGGCTAAGAGGGCATAATTTATGGGCGGGTCTTGAGCTGGGGAAGTTTAATCCGGGACAATTCACCTTGTTTTTTGACGATTTTGCCCCTCCTCATCCATCGTCTTCATCTCCTTCATCGTCACACACAGTCACACACATGCACATCAAATCTGAAAAAATCGAAAAATAAATACATAGAGAGAGAGAGAGAGAGAGAGAGGAGAAAGAAGAGAGAGACAAGAGAGATGTGTACCGTGACGATGGCAATGAGCCGCCGACGATCGCGAAACCCAGCTATTTCAGAGGCGGCAGCGTTCGGCCATGGGTCTCCAAAGCTCTCTCTTGAAAAGAGAGGAGTAATTTTGAAGGGTTTTTGTGAATTTGAGCCTATTTTAGAGTTTTGCTTGTGTGTAACAAGTTGCACCGAATTTCTGTGTACTCCACTCAACATAATAAAACACAATAAAAAATGATTTTTACATTAATCAAATTGTTCGTATACTTTGTTATTAGTATAACTAAATTGCGAAAAAGTAATTAAATTAGTTTAAAGATAAAATGAATTATTTTATCCAAAAAATAGGTACATGATGAGCACCCAATATTGTAGATATTTGATGCGACTAGTTCCGTTTTATGTTATTTTATCTTACGTTTATTTAGCTTTTATAGTGATATTGCACATAAGGTAGATTTTTGTGTATTTCAGATAAAACGTGCAAATAAGGTGCATTTCAATGTCATGCATGGCCCAAGTGCTTACAAGTACCCGAAGACCCTGTCGGCCCCTTAAAATCTGTTTAAGTATGGAAAAATGATTTTCTGAAAAAAGTATCGATTTTTGAGATTAAAAATGGCGGTAATTGATCCTTTGAATTTTTCTAAAAGTAACTATAAAGTTGCAAGGTTTTATTTGAAGAGTAAGGTCATGTTTTGAGCCATTTTCTCTCGAGAAAGACATGCAGTTTTCCATGTCACACTAAAAGTGGGGAGTTGACATTTTGATTTAATTGAAATCTTGAAATTCTGGTAATGTCATTGTTTCCAAATGGGGGGTATTTTCTTATTTTCGTTAAATAAATTAAAGTAAAGAAAAGGTAAAAGGAAGGTTTAAAATGTAGTCTTTACTTAAGTTTAGAGAATGAAAATAAGATGCTGAGGAGCTGTGAAGTTGCCGGGAGCTGTTTGTTGAAGCTGAAGCCTGCTTAGAATTTGCAGTTTTTCATGATGTTATCGATACCTCCTCATTAGGTTGTCGATAACATTTGGTGATCTTGGTCCAGAAGCTGTCCAGTCTTGAGGGTGTCGATACCTCTTTTGAAAGTTATTGATATCATGCTTCTACAGGGGAATATTTGACGGATGTTATCGATACATTTTCTTATCGTATATCGATAACAATTGTTTCCTGCAGATATTTTTCTTGCTTTTTCAGACTTTTCACTTATGGAAACTTTTTACTTTTGAATTGTTTTTGAGATATTTTGGGGGCCTTTTGGTCCATTGTAAGGCTGATTTTATAAGCCATATATATAGGCTTGTATGCCAGTTATGGAGGCATAGGCCATTAGTTAGATTTAGGCCTAAATTTTCTAGTTTTTGCTCTAGGTTTCTCCATAGCTTTGTGTCAAGTTTTTCTTGTCATTTCCTTCAAGAACTCTTCAAGGTATTAGTTGTTTGTTTAATTCTCAAGTATTAATGTTGTAGATACGCTTTGGATCTTCATTAAAATCAAGTTTATTTTCGCTTTTATCGGTTAAGCATGTTTTCCTCTCCAAGCATAATTCCTAGTCTTTTTACTATGTGTGAGTAGCTTATGGGTTTGGTCATTGGGTGAGGTTCATCCTATGGATTAGTGGTTTAAATGGTTTCTCTTAACTTCAATTTAATCTCAAGGTTTTGAACGAATTTAACTCATGATGTCTAGCATAGATCATGGGGTCGGTGGCTTCCTTGATCATGGAGTCTATCGCCTTATGCTACAAACTTGATAATCTTATGCGTGCGAACGATTCATTTTCGTCTCTCACTTGCGTTAAATGAGTTCAATTTGAATTAGAGTTTTGAGTTAAGTAATAAGTAGTATTCAGCTTTTAATTCGTCTAGTGGAATCCGGACGGTTTCGGTTCACTCTTGAGTTAGATGAAGAAACCGTTTGATGGCTAAGTCGTGGATAAATCAATCTCTTTGACTCGACCATCTTAATCTAGTTTATTTCCAAACTTAATATCGTTATTTGAATCAAACACCAAATTTGGCCGATTGAAAGCCGAAACTCTTTACTCAACATCTATTCCAAATTCGCTAAAGAAGACTTCTCTGTGGGAACGATTCCGGTTCTTCTGGTTTGTATGCTATCAACAACCTAGCCCTACGCTTGGGTGCGAACCTTTCTAATAGATTAGGTTGCGGAGTAAGCAGTACATAATGTAACATTTTTAAATTTCATAATTTTAAAAAAAATAACAAAAATATAATGAAGCACTTCAAAAAATGAACTATTAATATTTTAAATAAGTGGGTGTCATATTTTTATACTTTCAACATGTCAGATTTTTTAAAAATAAGCATGGATAAAAAACACAATAAAAAATGAATTTTTAATATTATTAAAATTTTAAATTTATTAGTAAAACTAATAATTATGGCTTAAATGTGAAAAATTAATTATATTTGCATTTACATATATAATATAATACATTATTAAGTTTGGGATAAAATAAGGGCAAATTTGTCATTCAACACTTTTTTTACATCATATTATTAAAATTTTAAATTTATTAGTAAAACTAATAATTATGGCTTAAATGTGAAAATTAATTGTATTTGCATTTACATATATAATATAATACATTATTAAGTTTGGGATAAAATAAGGGCAAATTTGTCATTCAACACTTTTTTTACATCATCCATCCTTTCTTATCCTCTCATTTTATCTTTCATCCAAATCAAGTACTATTTAATCCAAATTGCTAAAGGCACATCACCTAGAGGCACATCAACCACACCCCTCTCACATACAGGTGCGTCGACCTATTGAAACGGGTCTCGCCTGTATGTGAGAGGGGTGTGATTGATATGCCTCTAAGTGATGTGCCTCTAGCACTCTCCGAGGACATGTTTCAAGTTGGAAATAACTTGATGATGAATAAAGTACTACTATATTCACATTTTGATGAATAAAGTAGTACTTTATTCATCATCAAGTTATTCCAACTTGAAACATGTCCTCAACAAGATGTCAATGAGTCTTCGTCCTATTTTATTTCTTAAATCTTTATAGTATAATGTATGTTTAGATGTTACTTTTAAACAACATTTGACCATCTGATCAATTTATTGGTAGTTTAAATCTTCATTTCATTTGGACGTGTTATGTATTTCATTCGCTTGCGTCATGCAATGGATCTTTTTTCAATTGTATTAGATCTACATGGTGTATTGTAATATCGTTATGATTAAACAACCACACCTAATTTACACACCCAAATATACACTCACTCACATGATTTGTGGCCCCCGCACACACACTTATACATTCAGTATGTGTGTGTGTGTGGGGGGGCACAATTCATGTGAGTTGGGTGTGAAAGTTGGGTGTAGTTCTAGAATAATTGTTAATTTATTTCTTGTTTTCCCAAAAAATAAATGTTATTTCTAATATACTAACAAAAGACATTTTCTATGGAGTTTCCTCTTTTAAGGAAAGATAGTTTATTCATCTACTTTTATAAGCTTCTTGTTTCTAATACTAGTATTAAGGTTTTTATAATCTACCTAATCCACAATGTTGGCCCTGTCTTTTGTTTTATCTTAAAAGTTAAAGGTGTCTACCGCGTGGTCCAAAGAACAAAAGATAGTGTTACGCAAACGACAAGTAAAGTATCTTATATGTAAAAGTTAATGTGGCCCGTATATATTCATTTACATTTTTTCTTGATCTTGTATGTACTATTTATTTACTTAAATTATTATTTTATTAGTACGACATAATTTTCAAAAGAAGAAATGATTTTTTTTTTCAAACAATAGGAGAATTATGACCAATGACGGAGCCAGGATTTTACCCTAGCAGTAGCAAAATGTATACTAAAAAAATAAAATGATACATTACAATATGAATAGTTTCATAGTCATAACTCTAGAAAAAATTAAAATAACATAATAAAAATTATAATAAATGATGTTTGTTATATTTGCACATAATAAAAAGTATAGTAAATGACCTTTAGGTTAAGGTTTTTTAGGTTCTGTTTTGTTTTTTTTTTTTTTTTTTTTGGTCTTATCTTAAAGTGTATTTTGCAAAAAAGCAAAGTGTGGAGTTTTTTTCTTAAATAGATCTCATCCTTTATATTATTTCACTTTGGCCCATTTAATTTAGTGTGGACTATCTTTTTAGGTCTCCTTTCTTGAGAAAAAAAATTAGAGGATTAAGTTCTATAGCTAGTATATTGCAAAAAAAATTAAAAAAATCTAGCAATGGTAGGTCTATATAAGTTGGGGATAATTCTATATATAAAAATTGTATTTTTTAAAATTTTTATTGTGGCGGCCACCGCCACTAGTCCCTTGGCTCCATCCTTGAGTATGATGGGAGACATCAATTTATTTCAGAATCTTTAAGGATGTGCAACAATTAAATAAAGTTCAATAGATAGCAACTCAAGAATAGTTAAAATAGATATGCCTCGATAAAGAAAAACAGCTAAAGGAGAAATACAGTAATTAATTAAAATTCTTGCTTTAAGAATCTATCTCCTTGATTTGGTTTCCAACGGAGAAGTTGTGCATTCGATCTAATTGAGCAGGGTTGAGTTAATTTAGCACACAGCGAAGAAACAAATATCTGGATTAATCGGTTGAACTAATAATGACTTTAGAGTATCCACAATACTATAATAAAAAATAAAAAGGTTTTAAAGTTAACAATATTGGTGCAAAATATGGCTCACAATGCTATAATCAAACTTAACAACCTCCTTAGAAATAATCAAATTTTTGGTTTTGGATAATCAAAGCTAGCATCTTTTTGACAATAACTAAATTTAATAAACTCTAGATATTCTCAATCAAATATACCAATTATTATACAAAAATATTCTATCGCTCATTCCTTTTCCTCTCTCTCTTTCTTTTCGAACAATATTTTCAGGGAATTTTTTTTATACTAAAAAAGTGTTTTTTTTAGAAAATAGTTTTTTAAAAATAATTTTTTCCCAAAAATAAAAAGTTTCAAAAAATAATTTCTATTTCTAGTAAATAGTTTTTATTAGTTTCAAAACTATTTTCAGAAAAACTATTTTCTACTGTTCACAATTTTAAGTTTTTTGTAATTTGAAAAGATGATGTGACAAGTTTTGGTTATCCAATTTTGATTATGCCAATGTAGACATCTACATTGCTAATCTTATCAATCTTTTAAATGAATAATCAAAAGCTGATGTAACAACTTTTGATTATTAATTTTTTATTATAGTATTGTGGATACCCTAAATACAAGTTCCTAAGGTCTCGTCTCAGGTTCGATTCTTCTTGCCAACAATTTTTTGGGCCACCTCACCCCCACGCGTAAGCGTGTGAAACGGCTGTGGGAGGGGCTATAGGGATCAGTCCAAGATGCGCACAAACTAGCCTAAGACACCCTGCATTACCAAAAAAAAAATAAAAATGACTAAATACAAGTTATTTTTAAACAATGAATATAGTAGTATTTCAATTTTAGTAATTTCAACAGATGACTAGTAATACTTCCACCCGTGTTATTAGCATTGTAGATCGTGTTTGTTGTGACACTGACTGTGTAAAAAGATATGCAATCTCTGTATAATTTATTTAATCTAAACACACGAAAATATAATTTCCATAGTATTTATATATATAACCGTGCACTAATCAAACACATTCTTAAATTTTCTTGATCCATGGTACAATAGTCCAACAACAACAATGTTCTTGACATAAACATCTGTCACGTCCTTGATGTTCAACATAAATAATAATTACATTTACTAATTAAAAATCTTCACCGGAATTACTATTAAAAACCCAAAAGATAATTCAGTTCCCAAATCCACAAATCTGCCCACAACTTACAAAATTCCACAATAGAAAATACAATACAAAACAGTTTAATTTACAAAGATAAACAAGTGCTTCTGAAAATAGCTTTAAACGACGACATCAGCATGCACTACAAGCACTCCGTGACAGTGACCGGCAATGTATCTGAAAATAATAGGTTGAGGTACACTAGCCCAGTAGAGAAATCTATGCACACGCTATATGAAAATATGATGAAACATGCACCAAGAATGAGTGAGTATCGACAGATACGCCCAAAGTATTTATTTTTTACCAACAAACTACACGCCATAGTCAAGGATTCTAGACTTCACCTAAATGTCACTAATCGATTTACATCTCAAACTAAATACATTAATAAACTCAAGTCAACCCACGTTAGTCTATAAACCACTCTAAATCATCTTATCATACTTCGTATGATACTACAATTTCTCTCATGTCCACATTTATCGTCACAAAACCCCTTTATTGCAAAACCTTTCCATTCTTTTTATCAGGTATTTTCCACCGATAATTGTTAGGGTCACCTCGGATCTAGTTCCCTCGAGCGCAGGGTCATTCTGAATCTATTCCCTCAATAACAATAATCATTTGGGTCACCTCGGGTCTAGTTCCCTCGAGCGTAGGGTCACCCCGAGTCTATTCCCTCAATAATAATAATCACTTGGGTCACCTCGGGTCTAATTCTCTCGAGCATAGGGTCACCCCGAGTCTACTCTCTCAATAATAATAATCACTTTGGTCACCTTGGGTCTAGTTCCCTCGAGCGTAGGGTCACCCCGAGTCTATTCCTTCCATAACGACCACTTGGGTCATCCTTCATACTTTTCATAATCGTCATCATTCTATCGGTCATACCACAAAACTTCAATCAACCTTTACATAACTCCACACATGTACATGTTCATGCATTTTCATTAGTTTACATATCCGCATCCTACATAACGTACTAAGCCCATGTATGTAATCCTGCAATACTCTATCCATTTGTTTCTACCCGTGAACCTCATAGGACGAGTGCCCAAAGATTTGAAAGATCCGACGAGTCGTGAGAATACAAGTTATTTTATTATCTCAAACTATTCTTTCATAACTTCGATTTCACTTCCAGCATTCTAAGTAATCAACTACGTCATAACATCGGTTACATTTCAAAACGTTCCAAACTGTCATCCATATCATGACTCCGACTAATTAATTAATACACGCCCTTCCCTTTAAGCCTACCACAATACCACACGTATTGTACTAACCCATCACCACCTTACGGCATACCTCTTGCTAGTATTGACACCTAGACTTCATGGAATAAGCACCTAAGGAATTAGAAGAAAACAACAAGGCGGATCTTGAGAACACGGATTTCGGTCTTACCTTTCGGATCACTAGACGAACACCCATCTACCCATTCACATTCACCACAAAGCCTCGCATAACCGACGACACCCTTAAACCACCTTATAATACATCCTCCGTTTACACCGATACTAAAGTTACATTTTACGAGCATCTCGGGAACGGAAACACCAATGAGTCAACAAGGGTCGAACAATTAAGTTTAGAAAAGGTCTAAAGATGTTTAAGAGATGCTAGAAACGATCGCGCATCAAAACGATGAAGTATGGAACAAATACAAGAAAACTGTCCATATGGATCTGGTATCGATACAGCAAAACGCCGTATCGATACGGAATTCAAATCAGAAATTCAGAAGCTACTATTTTGAAATGGTATCGATACGGCAAAATCCCGTATCGATACGGAGACATTACGAGCAGTGATTTCTGCAGATTTTCAAGAAACGAAACTCCAACAACAACGAACAATCTAAAGCACGATCAAGGTGCAAAATCAACACATAAACATATAACAAGTGCAAGAAATCTCTACCTTGAAGTCGGAGAGCAAACACACAAAGAGATCGGGCCACTCGAACCTTTGAACTTGAACTTCGAAATACGCCCAAAATACTCCTCTCCGAGCCAAACCGAACAAGTTACGAACTCAATGGCCGTGAGGAAGATGGAGAAAGGGTTGGATTATTTGGGTTTCGAGCTTTAGTGGTGGACTGAGTGAGAGAGAGTCGGACGGGAGGGAGAGAGAGGAAAGAGTTGGGATTTTAATCCCCTACTCTCACACACATCTATATATACTAACATATACACTAATCACACTTGCACTCCTTCCACGAACAATTCTTTCATATAACTCCCAAATTAAATAAACTCAACAAATTTCATATTTTCCTCATTTAATATCAAATAAGTCTTTGAATACTTTTTGAAATTACGGGTCCTTACAACATCTGAACAATGAACCAGTGGTGTACCTGAAATTCCAGTCGGTGGGAGCACCATTAAACATAATTTTAAAAATTTCTTTTTTTCTTTCGATAAATCGGATATTCAGACCAGCTTATGCGCACATCGACTAATTTTAGGGCCATGAAATCAACGGCTAAACAAACTCTCCAATGGCATCAAGGTTTACAATTTTCCATCTTTTACTTACAATAAACATCAATAATGTGAAAAAAAAATGAAGTTAAAACATAAAATTCACTATCATACATACATAGATAACGAATCTTTAGGTAAACAAAATAAGTTAAAAGAACTTTTTTGAAAACTTGACAAAGACATTAAAAATGTAAGTGATATAAAAGAAAAATGTGTATAATTTTTTAAATACAAATATCATGACCATTATAAGTAAAGGGTAAAAGTGAAGCTATTGAACCCCAAGGAATTGCCTAGGAGTCAAGGCTTAAGACTTAATTAGGGGTTTGCTGCTCTCTAAAGTCTCATATTCGAAACCTCTCAAAGCACCCATGGAATAATAATCAAAAGTTGTCACATCATCTTTTGGTTATCCATTGAAAGAGGTTGCTAAGGTTAGCAATATAGATGTCCACAATGACATAATCAAAATTGAATAATCAAAACTTATCACATCATCTTCTCAACTAATAAAAATCTAAAAATTGTCACCATATAAAATAATTTTTTTTAAAAAAAGTTTTCAAACTAATAAAAACAGATTATTAGAAATAAAAATGATTTTTTGAAAACTTTTATTTTGAAAAAAAAAACACTATTTGGAAAAAGTTTTAAAAACAATTTTTGGAAAAAAAATATTTTTATAACAGTTTTAAAAAATATATTTTTAATAAAAAACAAATTTATTGTTTTTGCAAAAATAACATAAACTTCTTTTAAAAATATGAGAGAGAGAGAGAGAGAGAGCGAGAGAGAGAAATGGAAGAGAGAGAAGGTTTAATTTGGTTATTGGCTAGTTTTGATTATTTAAGAGCTAAAATTTGATGAGTTACTAAGGGATTGTTAAGTTTGGTTATACCAGCACTTTTTTGAGAAAACATTGCTAACTTTAACAGCTCTATGGTTTTGGTTATTCCACTATGGATACTCTAAGGTGCTATCAACTCATTTGGAGTCAGTCCATAAAGAGATTTGCTCTGATTCTTTAATTGGGATTCCCACAAGTAGAACATGAGATTGGTCTCTAAAATTAATCGAGATACGCGAAAAGTAACCCGAACACTTGAGTTATTAAAAAAAGTAAAATTATTGGAAATTGTAGTAGGGGGCCGTGTCCCCACTTGTCCTATGTTGCCTCCGCCTCTGCAATGAATTAACTACTCAATGCTTGCAAACTCATAACATGTGTAACTGAATCTATAGCTGGATGTCCGTCTCTCTAGAACTACTCATATATTCAATAAAAAATTGGTGTGAGGTCCACTATAGCATGTTTGTAACCCACTAAGTCCATTTCTAAATTTTATAACCTCTCTAGTCCACTAGTATAGTTATATAACCTAATAACTCCAATTTACTTAAAAAGAGATATTTTACAAGACCAAAAAACCCACCTATATAACATATAGAGAGAGAAACTCTAGATCACAAAACAGATTTGAGCCTCCCCTCTTCCCCCCTCTCTCTCCTCCCCTCCCTAACCGGGAGGATTTATTTATTTTTGATCGTCAATAACAGGGAGGATGATATTCAATTTGACATCCCTATTCCCTACAGTTGGCAACTTTAGTTTAATGTGTATAGCGATACACGACGCCATTTGATAAAGGCGGCAGAGACGCAAAGGCTTTTTCTAAAACGCGAGCTATGCCTTTACAGTTTCTGCTCTTTTCTAATTCACCGCCTCTGTAGATCTCAGACGAAGATCCGAATCATGGTAATTGTCTTCAACCAACTACTAATTCATATATTCGTTTTGGTATTTGTATTCAGAAATTGTAGATGATGAACACAATCTTGATGTTGAATCGTTGGCTCACTCGTTTGTTTGCTTTGTTGTTGTAAACCGCAGTCAGCGCTTTTCAACTTCCATTCGTTTTTAACGGTGGTGCTTCTAATGATTTGCACCTGCACATACTTGAAGATGCAGTTCCCCACCCTCTTGGAACAGAAAAATGGGTATGTTTCAATACCCATATATCCAGCCATACATGCATAGTCATAAGGTTATATTTGTGTTTTTAATCAATCACTTATTGATTTGGTCCGCGCAGCGGCCTCTCTGACTTACTTCTAATATATTTGAAGTTTTTTGAATAAATATATAATGTTATTCATGTTTAGACATATAATATTATATCTCATTCTTTAGATATATTAATGTTATTTATGTTGTTTTGAATATGTATATATGTAGATATAGATGTTATGGGAATGCTATTCGGAGGTAGAAAATCACAAATTTTGAACGATTCAATGAAAGTTTTGATGAAGAAATGGTGAAAAAATGAAGCTCGATCTCCTGTGGTCTCATCAACATTCAACTTGGGATTCAAGGCGCGACTGGAAACAAGAATAATGGTGGCATGATATATAAACATATAATGTTATTTTTTGAAATATATAATATTGTTGGAAAGATATGATGTTTTGAGAACATATAATTTTATATGTCATGTTTTGTGAGACTTAGAGTTACAAAAGCTCAGATACGATGTTATATATTCTGTTTTTTGTGAGATTTAGAACTTCAGAAGCTAACATATAATCTTATATGTTCTGTTCTATTTTTTTGTGAGATTCAAAGCTGCAGAAGCTCAAATATAATGTTATATGTTCTGTTTTTTTTTTTTGTGATATTTAGATATTCAATATCTCACATATATGTTATGTGTTTTGTATGGACTAGCATATAACGTTAAAGACTAAAAACAAGAAAAACCAAAAAGAATTATTGCATGTTATAAAATTTTTGCCACACATATAATGTTGTATTTTAGAAAATTTTTATCACTCATACAATGTTAAAAAATCAATATAAGAAAAATAGGAAAAAAAAAAGAGAGAAATTTGTCACATATATAACGTTAAATGTTAATTGTAGCGGATTCAATAAAAAAATCGAGAAAATGAAAAAATACGTTTTTTGTTACATATATAACGTTATATGTGGCGTACTGGCAGCGGCGACGGTGGTGGCAGCGGTGGCGGCGGCTTGATTGCAACAAAAACGGAAAAAAAATGAAAAAACTACATTTTCGTGCCAAACAAAGGCCTTGTTTTTTAGATGGGGTATTTTTGTCATTAAAATTATTAGTGAACTTAGTGGGTTATGAAACTTAGAAGTGGACTAGATGGGTTTGAAGTGCTATAGTGGACCTATGCAAAATTCTCCCTATATTCAAACATACCCTTAATTTTTCTTGTTATGTTTTTGGTATATTCAGAAGTCTTTGAATTAATTTTGTTGAATATGTCTTTTAATTATTTCGATATGTTTCAAAATAGAAATAGAATTTTTTTTGGAAGAGGCATAGAGGGTTTGGGAAACTTTAAAGGAGGTTGGTGTTGGTTATGATAGTGATGAAGCATAAGTGGTTAGGCCATCCACAGTGGTATAATTAAAAAGTAAGTATTTTTAAAGTTAACAACGTTGTTGTAAAAAAATGGCTCACAATGGTATAATCAAATTTAGCAACATCCTTAGAAATAATCAAATTTTGGGCTTTGAATAACCAAAACTAGCAACCTTTTTCAATAATCAAAATTTGTGGATCTCACACCACATAAATTAATTAGTTCCAAAATTTGTATACACGCATGTTTCAACTAGTATTTTCTTCCTCTCTTCTTCGCCTACTCTATATCTTTTTTACTTCACCCACAAATTATCTCTCTTTCTTTCCCTCCAAAAGTGAAACTCATATCTCTCGATCATCTACAATTCAATCCCTCGTCGCTGGATTAAGGTATTTCACTCTTCTTTCCCGTTTTTATTCCCCTCCATAACAAAAAAAAAAAAAATCATAATAGGAGGGAAGAAAGTCACTGATTTTTTCCAAAATTAAAAGAGGGAATCGATATATTTTTGCCCCAAAAAAATGTAAATAGAGGGAAGTGAATGGAGAGAGAGAGAGAGAGAGAGAGAGAGAGAGAAATTGTAGTGGACCCTGTATTTTGGTTATGGACTGGAAGTGACCATTGTGAAGCTCAATATTGTTAAGCTTAATAACCTCTTAAGTGAATAATCAAAAACTGATGTGTCAACTTTTGATTATACCACCGTAGATGGCCAAAGGATGGAAGAAATTGATGAAGAAAGATATGCTGCAATGGTGGGTTAAGGGAGTGGGGTTGGGGGTGCGTGGGATTTGCAGGTGCATAATGTTTGGGTGTGTTTTGAACTTTTGGGTTTTCGGAATTTTTCTTTTCGGTTGACACTCATCAACCTTTTGGGTCGGGGGCGGCGGCATATGATTGTCGCAAGGTCGGATGTCATTTTTTGTGAGATGTAATCTTTCGTTGTGCTGTTTTTTACCTTGTTTCCTTTTAGTCCTTGTAATCTTGTTCAAAGATTAATAAAATTTTAATTTTTTGATTGTTCAAAAAAAATTATTTTGATATGTCTATTTGCAATCCCTTATCTTTATCACAAATGCTATGGGTGCCGATATATGGGTTGGTACCAATTGGATGCCGATTCCTGTGTGATGCTCACTTTGAATTTCAAAATGATAAGTTGAGACATTCATTTTGTTCAGAATAAAATTTTAGAACTCCCTGAAAAAATTCAGGTCATTCGAATATCGAGAAGAATTTGATCAAGTCATTTAATTTTTGGTTCAAAACTCTTGACTGTCAATTCCTGAAAAAAAAAAATGAATGAACTCATCAAACTTTTATCGATATCCAAATAAACTAAACTTTCATAGGACATAATAATTTTTTTTTCAAACAATCTACTAATCATCATGATAACTCCTTTCTTTTAAAAACTTTGGTAGTGGTGGCATACAACGAAGGAATAGCCGAGATTGATTCCAAGACCGGATTCTCAAACTTGAGCAAAAAAAAAAAAAAAAGAAGTACATTGATTCCAAGACCGGATCTCTACGTTCTATTTAGGATTAGGAATAAACGTAATCAGATTAGTTTTTTTTTTTTTTTTTGCAAAATTATAGCGATTGAAATAGGGATATACGTTGTCACAAACGCAAAACTATAAAAAGTGAGTGATTCAGCCTTTCCGAGTTGGACTCCACGACTTTTCTTATTTTCCCTTGTTTTCCCTCTGATGAGCATAGTGCCAGGTATTTTACGGTGACCTCAGATTTATATTTATAATATAGTATCTCTAGTAAAATATGAGTAACTCCAAATTCCCCTAGAGCCCCAACCTCCATTTCTCCTACCCGTTGTCCTTCTTTCTTGGCCCTTCCTCTAAGGAGGGGTTGGTACCCAATCGATACCAACTTGCGTCAGCAACCATGATGGAATTCTATTTTTATGTCTACTTGCAGTCCCTTACTCCTGTTGGGGGAAGGGGTTCTTATGGCACAACATGCTGTTGTGCCTTCCACTCGGGCCTTGATCCGAGCTCAAAAATATAATCTAAAAGGCTAAAATCTCTCACTTTATATAGTTTGGTTTTACAATAGTGCTAAAAAAAAAAAAAAGTTGATCGGACATCATTTTCTTAGTGACCAAACCAAATTATTCTGTTGTTTATTCTTAAATCATGTTTGCTAGTCATATATATATTGAATGAAACTGTTGTTATCACTAAGGCTGCGTTCATTGAACTTAATTTATTTTTTCTCCCCTTTTGGAACTTAAATGAAAATAAATTAAATTCATTCATTCTTCTGAACTTAAACTTAATTGTTTAACACACACAATTACAAATAAGTTAAGTTTAAGAATGGAAAATAAGTTAAGGATAGAAGAATGGACTGAATTAACAAAATAAATTAAGTTTGAGTCAATTATAAAAGAACGCAACCTAAGCATATGATATCCGCTTACCTCTGATTTTTCCTAGAGATATAATGCACGTCGATATCAACGAAATGAAATTATTTTTGAGCTCCAAACATCTACTCCTACTAAAAATTAAAACGCAGCAGCTAATTTGTGTCTTGGAGCACAGCATGCCCCCGCACTACACGTGCAATCAATTCGGTTGTCCATTTCGGTATTGGACGTGATGCAGCGGAATTCATGAAAAGAATAGTTTGCGTACTATTTCAAATGAGATAGGTACTCGTAGCCACGAACACTTTTTGAATCCCCAAAAAAAAAAAAAAAGAGATAAACTTAGAGATTTTATTAATGAAAAAGGTGAACTATTGAATATGTTACCACCCTTATTTATAATAGTAGAAAAATTCTATCTTAGGTAGGAATAGAGCAAGACAATTTCTTCCTAGTCAAGAAATTATAAAGGAGAAAATAAAATAAAATAAAAGACTAAAAAAATCCTAAAAGGAAACGAAATAAAATTTCTAAAAGAAATCCTAAATCATGCCAAAACAAGAAAATTAAAAACGTGCAAAACAGACCGCACAAATAAGATTTTCTAATAATATAATTTCAAAAATAAAATTCTAATTCTAAACAAGATTTTATATTCTTATTTTTATAATTCCAGAATCATAGAAATAAGAATAAAATATTTCAAAATCTTGTCCTACATCAGGACGACTCGGATTTTCATCTGAACAATGGATGGCTAAAATTTGTAGGAGCTCGGATTAAATCCGAGCAGTCTGTGCCAAGATGGATGGCCGAATCAACCGTGGCGGGTGCACTACTGCCCCTCCCATTCCGCCCCCTGTTGTTGACTGGAAGTGCAAATTTCAGTTCTCGCTCACTTTAGTCGCAAATTTCAGTTCTCATTATATAGTCTGAGAATGAGATCGCTGTTTTTCTTTTTCTCTTTATTTCCTTTTTTTTTCCGGTTTGAATATTTTTTTTCTCTTTATCCCCTAAAACGGCAACGTTTGCTTTTTTTTAAAAAGGGTAAATTACATTTAACCCCCCTTAACTAACACTTGTTAGCACTTTACTCCCTTTAACTATAAAACTCAACACTTAGCCCCCCTCTAACTATGTAAATCCCAATTTAGACACCATTAACGGAAAACATTAAATTCCCATTTTGCCCTCCAAGAATAGGACACCATTGTCCAAGCTCAAACCAAACCCAAACCACCTGCTACCGCCATCGCTGCAAACCCAGAAGGCCGCCAACATTCGACGCCGACGGACGCACGCAGTGACGGCAAATTCAATTGGTCCCTACCAATTAATTACCAACTCCATATCAATATGTTCACTACCAACTAATTACCACTTGAGGAGGCTTCTCCAACAGAGTCAAAACAAATTCAAATCCAAAAAAAACCAGAAAATGAGCTTTCAAGATACTCCTTACATGTAAATCGAAAAGCAGAGAATAAATCGATTGAAAATGGAGTACTGGCAGAGGGTGAAAGCCTACGCCGAAAAAGCCGTGAAAAAGACCCAAACCCTGACGTCTCCGGTGAGGATCGCCGACATCGTCTCTGAAACAGCCAAGCGGTCGAAGGAGTTCGCGACCGAGGCATCAAAGAAGGCCGACGAGATCAAGTCCCTTGCCGATCAGGGCATCAAGTCCCTCGCCACTCAGATTCCATTTTCTCTCTCTCTTCTCGACTCTCCCCCACCTCCGCAGTCGGAGCACTCGCCGTCGGAGCTCGAACCACAGGACAAAGCATAAAGCGTCGCAGTCAACTTCGCCGTTACCTTTGTTTTGTCCCAGACTTTCTTAACAATGCTCTGCCACTTCAAGTTCGGTGCTTTTCTGTTCTATGCGGGGTGGATTTTTGTGATGACCTTTCTTGTTCTACATTTTGTGCCGGAGACCAAAGGGATTACCCTAGATTCTATGTAACAGGTGTGGGAGGGGCATTGGTGCCAGCGCAGATTCGAGAAGTTTGGCCTGTTGGTCTGTTCGTCCTCCATGAGAAAGAGAGAGAGAGATGTATGTGTGACTGTGAGATGGGTTTGTTCCAGACAGATGGGTTTTTTTTTAAAATCAAAAAGAGAGGGGGACGGAGTAATAAAGGTGGGGAAATGGCAATAATGTCTTTATCCTTTAAATAAGTGAGCATGTGACTCACATGTGCTGGTTTCCATCCAAATTCTAACAGAAAGGTAATGGAAGTGAACTGTGAATGGATTTTCAATAGTTAGAGGGGGTTAAGTGTTCAATTTTATAGTTAGAGAGGATTAAGTGTCTCCGGATGTTAGTTAAAGGGGGTTAACTGTAATTTACCCTTTAAAAAATTCTTACCATCAATTTGCAATCCTATAGAGCAGAAACGTGATTATGAGAGCCCTACAGACAAAATTTGATTATGCCTCTTTAGAATTATATGATTAAAATAATAAGATCTTCACACCCATTCAAATGGATTAAAAATTGAAGTACTTAATTTTTTAACTATATTTTTTAATATATAAACCATTTCAAAAAATTAAGTGGTAAAATTTTCACTATGTTTGAATCGGTACAAAGATCTTGTTATTCTGATCATATTAACAAGATCTTTGCATCAATTCAAACGGAAACGGAAATGGGAGTGAGAATTTGAGCACTTGAGACCGTTTATATATTAAAAAATATAGTTAAAAAATTAAGTGTTTCAATTTTTAATCAGTTTAAACGGGTGTAAAGATCTTATTATTCTGATTATAATATTCTAAAAAGACATAATCAAATTTTGTTTTTAGGGCTATCATAATCACGTTTCTATTCCATAGGATTGCAAATTGATAGTAAGAAACTCCAACAATTAATAGGTTCAAGTCTAATTCTAGGCTTTGTAAAGTAATTGAGAGAAAAAAAAAAGTGTTTCAATTGATCATGTTTATCTAACTGTTTTATTTTTCCATTTTTTGTCCTTTATAGATTAAAAAATATCGTTACAAAAATAAGTGTTTCAATTTTCAATCTATTTGAATCAGTGTAAAGATGTTTTTTTATGATCATTTCATCCTAAATGGTCGTAATAAATTTTTGATTTTAAGGCTTTTCAATGGGCACCCTAAAAGAGCTCTAAAACTAAATAAGGAATCTTAGGATGCTTGTTGAAAGGTCTTAGAGCCAAAAATTTAGTACGACCATTTAGCATGAAATGATCAAAAAAATAACATCTTTGTATATTAAAAAATATAGTTAAAAATTAATCCGTTTGAATCTGACTGTTTAATGAATGCACTTATTTTTCTAATGAATCCGATTGTTTGTTTTTTTCTTTTTTTTCCCCTATATATATTACAAAAAAATAGTCAAAAAAAATATGTGTTTTAATTTTCAATCCGTTTGAACGGTGCAAAGATGTTATTTTTTTATCATTTCATCCTAAATGGTTGTAATAAATTTTTGGCTCCAAGGCCTTTCAATAGACACTCTAAGAGAACCCTGAAACTAAATAATGAGTTTTAGAGTGTTCGTTGAAAAGCCTAAGAGCAAAAAAATCATTATGACAATTTAAAATAAAATGATCAAAAAAAATATGATCTTCGTCCCGATTAAACGGAATTGAAAATTGGAGCACTTAATTCTTAAATTATATTTTTTAATATAGAAAGGGTGTATTTATAGAAATTAAATAAATAAGATAAAAGTAATTAAATAAATAAAGAAATTAAAAAGTGGGAGTAATTTAAGGGGAGAGAGAGGGGTAGTTTGGGAAAAGGGCTGTGGGGTCGGGGTGTGGCTGGCGGGGAGGGGAAAGCAATTTGCGTTTCTTTATAAGCAAAAGACAAAGGTACAGGGACAGAATGGGGTTGTGGGGTTCTGGGGAACTTCGGTCACCTAATCCTTGATCGTACACTATGGATAACAGTCTCCCATTTTCTTTTTTTTTTCCCTTTTTCTTTTTCTTTTCCTTTGTTTTTTTAAATGGGAGGCTTAATTATTCATTCTAGAAGCCTAACGGACTTATAATTTCGTCCTTCCATTCTTAGCTCTTTATGATTCCATCCTCCTATTAGTTTCTATGCCGTTTCTGCCCTTTTATTGTTTTATTGTTGTTTTACCTATTATATATATCATATATATAGGGATTCGAATTTGGGGACGAAATCATAAGTCCTTTCGTCCTCGCAAGATTCCCATCCCATGATTTTCATTGATTGAATCCCGAAAATTTTGAATCCCTGGTGGGTTTCTCTATGTAAGAAAGATCTCTCTCTCTCTCTCTCTCTCTCTCTCTCTCTCGAAGTCCTCCACAAATAGCCGCCGCCTGGTCCTCCAATGTCCTCCAGTGGGAGGCGACCCACTCGTCCTCCGAAGTCCTCCGCCAACAGTCGCCGCCATCTATCAACAGCCGCCACGTTGGAGTTCCGATCCAAATCAGAGACCTTGAAGAATATAGGTGGAGCCAACGAATCAGCCAAGCCACACAATAGCCCATCGCTGTCGAAACTCCCAGCGTCGGCGTACAAATCGGAGTTCAACAAGAAGGCCTCGCCGATCGGGTTGGGCATTCACGGTGAAATTATCATTTGATTGGTTGCAAGTATTGTATTAGTTGTAGATGGGTTTCGTAGTGGGTCATTTGTATTGGAGTTTTTTTGTTTTTATGATTTTTCATGTATTTAGATATGAATACATACATTTTTCCCTTTTCTTGGAAATTAAATTGGCTTTATTTTTCCTTGTAACAAGATGGATTTTTTTGGAAGTTGGGTTCCTGTCGGTATATGAATCGTCATGAAATGTTGAAATCGACATGATAATTTAACCATGAAGCGCTGATCACGATAATCTGTTTTGATGGTAATTTAACCATATTTGAACAATTTACCATGAAATATTTGTTCGAATCATGTGTAATTTATCATGTTCACATTGTAATCGTCATGGTAATTTAACCATTTAACCATGTAACTGTTTGAGTATGTCATGTTATTTCTTTTTTTATGATAATTTAGCCATGTTCCGTGTAACAAGATCAATGAAAAATATGAATTTTTGTTGTCTTGTAGGCCAACTTGAAGAATGAATAAAACATGCGAAGATATGGTCAACTTGTCATGTCATATTCCTAATAAAATTGATTCCTCAAAAACATTCCATGTTTAAAAAAAAAAGTATCAATCATATTTAAATTTACCAAATCCCAATAAATTAGGAAAATAATTTAATCCAATGCCACTAAATTAGGAAAATAATATAATATAATATATATGTATATATCATAGGAAAAAGGGTAAGAAAAGTAATTCACACACTAATAGAATAAAAATATAAGAATGAAAAAAGGACGGGATAAATTTTTACATGACATGGATAAAGAGGATGAATATTTAAATATTCCGAAAAAAGAAAAGAAAACACCTCAAACTGAAAAGAATAAAAAGGGGAAAGAAGGGGGGCCGGGGGTAATAAGGGAAATGGGGTGTGGGGTCGGGGGTGGGGAAAAGCAGGTCTCGCACAAGGCCCCCTTCTCTCTCTCCTCATTCTCATCGAACTTTTTGAAGTCGCGCTCCCACGGTTGCGATCTCTCTCTTCAGTTTCTTGGCGGTGAGTTCATCCTCCATAGCCCCCTTCACTGCGATATTTTATTTCCCTTTCTTTCAGAACTTCAAGTTTTGTTAGATACATCTTTCTTCTCTTACGCCTTTCCTAAATTGTTATTTTTTAGTTTGTTAATATTGTGGAACGATCTTGCAGTTAGTGGTGGGTGAAGTTTCATGATTCAAAACCCAAGTCATAAAGCAGGAAATTTAAGCTGTTGAGTTTGTGATTTTGCTCGTATTTTCTTAGGAACCAAACGGGTTTCTTCGGAAACTTTGAGTTTCGTGATAGTGGAAAGGCTAAAAGTATTGTTGTATTTTGTGTACATAGATTATATAGTCTGGGTTTATAGATCTTGTCTTCATGTGATGAAGGCCTCACGTTGGAGAGTTAGTTTTATGTTATATGACCGTGCCTGCATTCTTGGTCTGCGTACTTGCAATTTCGGTGCCATTTTGACGTTCTGGCTGCATTTGAGGGTGATACTAATGCTCAACTTGTTCCGAATATATGGTTCGATTGAAGTCCATTGAAATTGTTTGTATTATGCCCAATTGGATTTGTCTAGAATGGGTAGTACTTTCTTTACTTTTTAATTTTTAAGCTGTTCTTTTCCCCTTCCCTCCCTTCTCCTGGATTACTTTTCCTGTGGCACCCTTTAGAAGTTTTTAAACTTAAATGCACCGATCTCCAAACACAATCATCAAAAGCTAACGCAACCAGTTGTTTGATTTTTTCTAGACTGGACCTTAGGAGTGACTTTAGCAAGAGGCCTATTTTGTGACAATATGATCATAGGATTCATTCAATATTTCGTAAGAAACCCAAATGTATTTTTTTTTTAAATTTAAGTTTCTCTGCAATTGGCCTGATAGATTGCACCGCACAGTTAGCGCAATGTGGGGCCGCCACGGGTCCCTTCTCCAAGTTTTAAGCCATTCGGTTTGTCAGCTTGTCAGAAAGCCCATTGGTGCAAAAAAATCCAGTTGATCAAAGTTGAATGCCGCGGGGCTGTATCCCCAGATAGAGCAGGTCGTAATGTGCCTTGAGATGGTCACCCCCCGGTCGATGGGGAGTTTGCTCCCCCAGTGAATATCCCTTACTCTATGTGAGTTAGTTGACATTGACTGATGCAGAGAGGATCATGCCCTGGAGGGCACCACCATATGGTGTCAATGACCTACTATACAGAGTCAAATGGGACCAGATGACCAATTCATTCAGTATAACTTCGAAGAAACACCGTTGGTAGAAAGTAGAGATGTTTCATTACCTATGACAATACCAGAGTGAATATGACCTCCACCATACATAATGTAGTGACGATAATGTTCTTTTCCAGAAATTATCTGTGTTGCACTCAATTTGTAGGGTTTCATCACCATATTTGCATTTTCTCATTTCTTTGAATTATTCTATACCTTGGGTTGCCTAGATTTTTTGTTACGTAGTGGAACTATCGTTCAATTTTGGTACTGGTCAAGTTTCGTCATTCAAAACCTAAGTCATAAATTTGAAACTTTAGCTGTTGAGTTCTTACTTGCATTTTCTCAGGAACCAAACGCCTCTTATATACGTATATATTAAGAAACCCATGCTTTTGGAAGTGGAAAGTTCATGATTCTTTTTGGGTTCAAAATTAGTTTGAGGTTTCTAGCTTGACTAATCTATACACTGTTAATCTGCATTACTTGTTTAGTTATTTTTTTGGTTGTTGATTTCTTCTTTTGGTAGGTTTGCACTTGTTTTTGTTGTACCTTGTCTTTGACTCTTTGTATTGGTGGCAGTTTGATTGGATTCTCCATAAGCTCTAAAATGGTTGAACTGTGCAATTCGGACTTCTTCTTGTGATCCTCTTTCTTAGCCTTTGTCTATGCTTACCACAAAGCTCCTCACTTAGATTGCCATCACAAACAACCCTATTACAAACGGCTCAGGGATTGATGTGTCATGCCAAGTGGGAGAGACTAGCTGTTCATGTGTAGCATGAGTATGTGAATAGCTTGGAAAACTTGTTATTAGATCAAGAAATCATGGGTTCCGAAGCCTTTCGATTGAGTTAGAAAATAGGAAGACAAGCTTTCAAAGGTTATTGTATTCATGCATTAGCCTAGTTGATATAGAAACGAAAATTTATATAGGTTTAGAAAAAAGAGAAGTTAAGAACTGGGAAATTTTGCATTCATGCTTGAGTGGCCTTGCGGGTGAACCTCGCAGAATTTGAAGCCTTCATTGTGCTCAAAGAGAGTATCAAGCTCACTTCAAAGGGACTTCGCAGGATCTAACTTAAAGGCATCGTTACGAATAAAACTACATAACACGACTTTGTCTGAAAAGCCAATACTGGTGTTATGCCTAGTCTACTAGTCTATGGAGGAAAAAATTTCCTTTTTCGACAGTACAATTCAAAGACCCTGACACCTTAACATTGGTGGTTTGAACCTTAAATTTCTAAACCTTGCCTCCTCAGAAATTACAGAATCCGAAACATAAGAATCAGGATTTTGTGTTATGACATCAGCTTTTGGTGAGTTCTAATAGAGACAAAGTACGGATTCATCTGGACGATTCACACTGGTGCTGCTTTGATTCTTACTTGACCAGACAAAATCAGTTCAGATATATCCGATAATTAAAATACTGTTGAGTGTTGAAGTAAGCCAATTTTTTTGCGCGATTGAGACTTACCGTAAATGCAAGATTAAAAAATTATGTGGGACATGTCGTTTTGTACTTTTAAATACAGGGAAACGTAGATCCAGAATCATTTCTATTCCTCCTCATTTCACTGATGTTTTGCATAGGGTTTACCTACGCTATTTCTGCAAACTAACTCTTTGGTTTGTCTTTAGTTGGTGAAAATGCCAGAGATTCAATTAGGTGCTCACACTATAAGGTCCCATGGTACTCATGTCGCAAGGATCCACATGCACGATTGGCTGATTCTTCTGCTTCTGGTGGTGATAGAAGTCATTTTGAATCTTATAGAACCATTTCATCGTTTTGTGGGAGAGGACATGATGACTGACCTAAAGTACCCTCTGAAAGGAAATACTATCCCCTTTTGGGCCGTTCCGGTACGTCACCTGTAAGCTACATTGTGATGGAGTACTTGAGCTGTTACATAGTCCATGATATTAACTTCAATGAAAGCCTTATAAAAATGTGTCGTTTTCTTCTTTTTGTAACAGATTTTTGGTATATTGCTGCCTTTTGCAATCATTATTGCCTACTACTTCGTTAGGAGGGATGTGTATGACCTCCATCATGCTATTTTAGGTGGTTATCTTCCCTTTGAAAGTTTTTGTTAGGATTCTCTTTCCTATTTGTATTTTCTATTATGCAATGAGGTATGCTGATTTGGTATGGATGTTCAGGCCTTCTGTTTTCTGTACTTCTGACTGGAGTCCTAACTGATGCAATCAAAGATGCTGTTGGTCGTCCTCGTCCAGACTTCTTTTGGCGTTGCTTCCCTAATGGCAAGGGGGTGAGACCTCATCAACTGGTTTAGGTTTCTCTTTATGTTCTGTTACCACAGATCTATTTGATTAGGTCTCATTTGTGTGGAGTATTCATTGTTACTCTTGTTTGCATATTTAGGTATTTGACCCTGTCACACGAAACGTTATGTGTACCGGACTAAAAAGTGTCATCAAGGAAGGACACAAAAGTTTCCCGAGTGGGCATACATCTTGTAAGCAGCAAATTTGCATTCGGAATGATTATTATTTACATACAATAAAGTTGCATTCAGAGTGATTATGCTGTGTTTGGTTTGTGTTTTGAATTTTTTTTTGAAAAATAGTAGGGGTAATAAGTGGAGAGAGATAGAGAGAGAAATGTTAGAAATAGGGGGAATCTAGGGGGAATTTTTTGAAAAATGCTTTTTGAAAAGCAAAGAGAACAAGGCGTAATATATTACGTTTTGTAAGCAGCAAATTTTCATTCTTGTTGAGTTTGCAATTCTGTTCCATTATAAGTATATTGCTTAAGTTCTATGTGTATTGGAGTTTTCTTGATTTTGTGTATACAAAATCTCTGGCTCAAATGGTACATAGGTAAGTTACCTTAGCAAAGTCATTGTCATGTCTGAAAGCTTTCTTTGTCAGTTTCTTTGCTTTTTCTATATAGAGAGCTGACAACATAGTATAAATGGATGAAAGTGGATGCTGAGATAGAATTTTTGGACTTTGGAGTTACATTAGAATCTAAGGCTTTGGTTAGGTAGGACTAAGACAGCTATATGAAATTCTATTGTAGCAAAAAAAAGTAGCAGGAGCAAGTGCGGGATGAACCTTGATGGGCAAGACATACCTAAGCATGACTATTTTTGACATGTTGGATTCGTTATTCATGAGGAAAAGAAGTTTGGAGATGTAGACAATGAATTTAGAATGAGTTGGATCAAATGAGAATGTGCTTCTTTGAGTACTACGTCTTTTTAGAACTCTTCTTTGAGAGGTTGGCTATAGGGCCAGCTACGAAAAATAGACCTTAGTGAAAGGAGGATGTAGAGATGGACCATTGCTGCTAGAAGCTAAGAAGCACTGATCTCAACATGGGACACTGGCATGCGGCCACGTAATTGTTTAAAAAGTTAGGACACCAACACGTTAGGCACATGTTAAATTGAAAGTAAATATAGGTTATGGGATTATCTATACATTCTTTAAAACATGGAAATGTTAGTTATCCGTAGGATAAAAAGCATAAATGGCATTAACCTTTTGAGGATATATATTACCAATCATTGAATCAGTATTTATGAACTAAGCATCCATGGCATTTTCACTCTGGCCCCTCGTTTATGAATTCTATTCACTTTGTTTGGTTTACATTTTAGAAAGTTATTTTGAGAGTAATGAGGGATAATGAGTGGAGAGAGATAGAGAAAGAGATTTATTGAAAACTGTGCCGAGAGTAAAAAGTTACTCTCAAAAAGTTGAAGCAAGCAGAGTGATTATGCCCACCATTACCATTATTATTAATTTATTAAGAGAAATTCGTCTTTCTTTTAGTATTAATAAGTGCATCAGCTACTACTTTCGATAAGCCGAATTTGCGGACAGGTATATATCACGGATACCCTTTTTCGAACAAAATAAGACGGCTAACCTTTTTCTTTATTTCACCCCACTTTATATACTTTATACGTATATGGAAAAAACAGAAACAAGCCACAACGGTAAAATGTGCGACACCTGATGCCATCGCAAAACAAAATTGAGTCACATCTTATGGATTTCCTCTTATGGATATAGGATAAGATAGAAATATATCGATTTTATTTCTTTTATTAGTATAACATTAATAATGTATACATTATATATAGGCATGGTCAAGTGTCAAGACAGGATTAAAAAAAGAAAAGATAGGCCTATAGAAAGAAATTGATTTAGCAGAATATTGTAATGTGTCTACAGTGTGTCCTAGCATGTTCCTGCGTGGAAGAGTGGAAGAAGTTTCATACTTAATCAGACAGGTAAGTTTGTCCGGCTTGTGTCCGAGACTTTGAGCCATGCCACATACCCATTTCGCCCATCCATGTCTGACTTGCCCATGCCCCATGGTCGGTACACCTGTCCATCCTTCTTAGGTTAGAAGAAAACAAAGAGAAGCTGAGCGAATAAAGGAGGAAAAAACAAGAAAGAAGTGAATACATTCATGCGGAGCTTGAAATGAAAGATAATAATGAAAAATGATAGCCAGTTGAAATGGCCTGGTTGTGTGCAACATGACAAGAAGTGCATCATTAAGAAAGAGTAATGCATCCAAATTGAAAATGCTACGAGACGAGGATGGCTGCCATGGCATAGGTTGAAAGGACATGATTGTCTTGTACGAGAACATGTCTTTAAATAAAGTGGAGTAATTTGAGAAAAAGAATTAAGTAGCCGACTCCTATGAATTGGGGCTGAGGCTCGTCAAATTTTCCTCTGCAGCAAGCTGTTTTCGTCTTAGTTCATAACGTCTCTGAGATTGGACAACAATACAGTACAATTAGCATACCAGCCTCGAACATAGAAGGCAATGGGGTGATGATGTGCCAAATTTAGTGATCCAGTGGTATTTCTGTAAGTTTCAAAAAGATCTATTGGGTTTCAATAGACTTTTTTTTGTATGTTGTTCTGTCAAATACAGTATTTATTAAACCACCCATTTAAGGAAAGGAAAGTAAACTTGGAAGCATAGGTTCTTTCTGCGTAAATTTACCCCATGTGCTGTCACTTGGTAGAAAAAGAGTGCCACACACGACATTCAAACACCATCCTAGTTTTCTTTCTTTCTTATTTTCTTCTTTCTTATTTTCTTCTTTCTTGGGTGCATACATTAGAATACGGAAATAAGGGAATCCACTTTTTATATATTTGTTGTAATTGTATTTCTGCTGGTTCAGTGTGTTTGTTGTACTCGTACATAAATGCACAAGCTTATTCGTATTTGTGTTATTGAAATTGCAGGGTCTTTCGCTGGTCTGGGTTTTCTGTCATTGTATTTGTCAGGGAAAATCAGGGCATTTGATCGTAAGGGCCACGTTGCAAAGCTTTGTATCTCTTTTCTGCCCTTGCTTGTTGCAGCTCTTGTCGGAGTTTCACGGGTCGATGATTACTGGCATCATTGGCAAGATGTATTCGCTGGAGGCCTTCTAGGTATTGATATCAAGCTATGAAGCACCGACATCTCTAGAGGTTGAAGTATCATAGTGTCGGGACACGGGGACACGTACATGGCGTGTCCCATAATTTAATTTAAATTTTTTACGGGGACACGGGGGGACATGGCAGGGGCCAAATTGTAATTTTTTTAAAAAAAATTTTGGGGACCAAACTGTAATTTTAAAAAAAATTGGGGGTCAAACTGTTATTTTTTAAAAAAAAATTGGGGCCAAATTGTAATTTTTTTAAAATTTCTGGGTGTCAAACTAAAATTATTTATTTATTTATATAAATAAATATACACGTGGCGAGTCTCCCGCCGTGTCCGTGTCCCCATTTTTTTAGAATTTCCGTGTCCCCGTGTCTGTGTCTGTGTCCGTGTCCGTGCATCATAGATATCAAGTATTTCTTCAGTTGTTTATATTGCTTGCTCATATCTTTTACTTTTTGTGCTCTTTTACTTTTTTGCAGGATTGACTGTTGCTTGCTTTTGTTACTTGCAATTCTTTCCACCGCCTTATGACATTGATGGTACTTCGTTACTATGCATACTCAATTGTTACTATCATGTGATCTACTGATAATGCTAGGGCTGTATGACAACCTATGTAGCACCGACACTCCAAAAGGGCCCCGTATCCACGTATTGGACGCGGGGACACCATGGGGACATGCGGGGACACGTATTGGACACGCCACGTGACGTGTCCAATAATTTTTATTATTTTTTATAGGGGACACGGCTGGGTACACTGCGGGGGACACAGCTGGGGGTAAAAATGTAATATTTTAAAAAAATTTGGGGGTTAATATGAAATTATTCAAAACATTTGGGTTAAATTGTAATTATGTCTTTGGAAAAAATTTATACAATTTGTGAAATTATTCATATCCAGTGGTTCATAATTTTTTTTATATATTTATTTATTTATACACGTGGCGTGTCCCCTGCCGTGTCCGTGTCTCCATTTTTTTAGAATTGCCGTGTCCCGTGTCCTTATCCGTGTCCGTGTCCGTGCTACATAGATGACAACTACTGGGGAACTGATATGCAGATGTATTTTCAATAGAAATTTCATGCATTTCTGTTGGAGTCTTGTATGATTGTATCCCATCCCTCATCTTGGAGTAGTCTCGAAGTCCGGACAGATAAGGAGGATATCCCATGGTACATTTTGCAACCTTTAAATCCACTTGCCGGATTAGTTGTACCCTCTCTCTCCTGACATTACATATCCCCAAATATTGACTGGTATGCAGTCAGATGATATGTATTTCGACCCTTCAACATTGCATGCAAACGAGGGAAATATGGGGGCCACTGGCTATAGACTCCAATCTCCATATTTGTCCAAACGAACAAAATTTTGTTTCATTTCCATCGAAAATACTGAAAGGCTTCTGTTCCGTAGGACACTCCAGCGAAACATTAGTGGAATCCCAACTTCCAATATTCCAACCGACCCACTGAAATGCACAGAAACATGTCAAGAATATATGGGATTGATCTTGAGTTGTTTTGACACCTATAGAAAACTCTGACAACAAGATTTTCTTGCATTCCTATTTTATTTTATTTTTAATCTTCCGGCTTTGTTTTCAAAATGTTTCCAAAACATTTCCAAAATGTTCCTGTTTATAGCTAACAGAAACAACATTCGGAATGAAATTTTGATCCATGATTTATCCCTGGATCAAACAGAGGCTTAGCCCCCTGCATCTTCATTTTTGGATGCAGGTTGGGGTCCACATGCATATTTTCAAATGTTGGCGGAATCCCAAAATGGTGCCCGACCCTCAACCGACAGGGCCAACTGTCTCATTGCAACTCCGACGGAGCTTGGGAACGTTTATAGCCAGTCTCGCCTTGGCATGGTAACATCACAAGTCAATAATGTAAGGGACTCGAGCCCTATCCTTGATGAGATGGAAAGAGGGAGAAGATAGACTTGAAGTCTTTTTTCACTAGAGCACAAACAGATTTTTGGTCAGCAGGTGTTCATATTCAGTAAGATAGAGTTGTTGAAGTTTGCTCATTTCCATGATCAGTTGTACATTTAACATAGTAGTAGTTTTATTTGTTTGGGGGAGGATTTTTCAATGTAATGTACTATTACTTGTTTAACAGTGCTCTTGGGTTTGTTTTTAACTGAATGCTACTTTCTGGCTTTTTTGAGCATGAGATGGTCTGGTGCTTTGTTCACCCGGGGTTTCCAAAATCATTTCCTCTCTCTCTCCCTCTCTCTCTCTCTCTCAACAGCACGGTGTCCCGTTGCAGTGATCATTTTAACACATTCTGCTTAGGGCCTTTGTGCCGAAATTACCCTTGCCAGTGAGTATCTCAACTTAATTACTGTCCCGTTGCAGTGATCATTTTAACACATTCTGCTTAGGGCCTTTGTGCCGAAATTACCCTTGCCAGTGAGTATCTCAACTTAATTACTTCTCAGTTTTTAACCCAACGAACATAAACTAGTGTTGTAATATAATTTTATCTCCGTTTTCATTTTCGTTCTGTCTTCTTTTTTTGTGCTTTTTTGAAGAATAAAGCGAAAAGATTAAAACCACCTGCTGATCATTTCTATGAGAAAAGTAGTGTTTGAAATTTAAAAAGAAAAGAACATATTTGCATTTAGTGTTCCCTTAGATTTTGTGTTTAAAGAAATCCTTCCATTTGATTTTGGTAACGGAACGGCGAACTTTTCAAACTTTTCCGTTGACCGTTAAAAGATGTCTGTAGTATTCAGACGTAAGAGCATCCGCAATGTAATAATCAAAACTTGTCACGTCAGCTTTTGATTATTCATTTAAAAGGTTGCTAAAGTTAGTAATGTAAAGTCTCACATTGCTACTTTTGATTATTCAAATGCTCAAATTTGATTATTGGTTAGGAGGTTGCTAACTTTGATTATTACAATGTGAACATTTTTTTAAGCACATATTGCTAACTTTAGCAATCTTTTGATTTTGATTATTACATTGTGGATGCTCTAAAAATGCCCACATCTTGGCTACTTACTACACTGCAGCCTTGAGAAATATATGCACTCAGAACCTAAGAGAAGTGAAAGAAAAAAAAAAAAAAACCCTCCAACTTTCGGTTGCTTAAAATAAAGTCACAGTACATAGCTTCTTTTGTCCTTTTCTTTTTGACAATCGTTAGGACTGGTAACCATTACACAACACCTACATGTCCAGGAAAAGAGAACGGGAATCAGAATCACCCCAAGTATTTGCAACAAACAAATGGAATTACAAGTATGGTTTTATTTGTTATATATATATGTGAACGAAAAGCTTTCGAATTCGCTCTTGCGTAGTCATAGAACCTGGACAATTTCTAAGTTGCTGTATGTTATTTTACATCATGGTATCTCAAGATAAATAAAGGTAAAAGTACTCTCTTTGTATAATAGAATTACGAGTAATTAGGATTCGCACCTGGAACCAATTGTTGAGCTTCTCAACTTCTAAAAACAGCTAGAGAGAGAGAGAGAGAGAGAGAGAGAGAGAGAGAGAGTGTGTTGGGGACTGTAAGGTATGCTACTAGAACTGGAGCCACCATTTATTCGCTTTTGATTGCTTTATGATGTCCCAGCAAAATTGGGTATTTTCACATTTTGGTGTTTTTTTTTGGAAATACGTTAAAAATTTATTAATATCAATAAGGATTACAATATACTGTGTGCCTCTTAAACAACTGGAGAAAAACCTATTGCACACTAGATAACAAAATACATAGCCAAATCAAATGAAGGAATCAAGTCCAACGACAAATTGATCAGGCTAGCAAAAGTCATAGCCGCACATGCAATGTCGATATCCAGTTGTTACGGTAGTTTCACAATTGACGATACTTTCCATAAAGACTGATCGATGCCAACCTAGTGCGACCGATGCCAAACTAATGACTTTTTTTACACTTTCCGGTATAGAGCACCGCGTGCATGGAATAAACATCATGCAACTAGATGGCCGAGAAAGCCAACTACAGCGCAAAACCGATAGTGAAAATGCAGTCCCACACCGCAACCATGATTATTGAACAGAAACTACTAAACAACATCGAACCATAAAACCACCACCCTAAACACTGACCTACCCACCTAAAATTACTGCAGAAAACTAATAGCCAAATCTAATCTAATGCACCACAAGAGAACCACAGCCAAGGTAGTGGGGGCCACCAATCACTGAGCAAATCAACTAGAAGAGCCTGTCGAAGCCCACTCCAACCGAAGGGACCATGCTGCTCGGTGGATCGCGCCCATATTGAAACAGCGGTCGACGCAGATCGGGAAGCCCAAAACCAACAACCACTCCAAAATAGGAACTCCCACAACCTTAAAAAAAACAAGGGAAAATTTCAAAAAAACACCTGACCTTTCGACCATTTTATCACATAAACACTTGGACTTCAAGAAATATCAATCCCACACCTGACTTTTGGTTTCCGTCATCAAATAACCCCCTCCGTCCATTTTCCGTCCAATACTTAACGGAGAAGTAGCAAACGGCAACCTTTCGGTTAAAAAAAAATTCTTACCACCAATTTGCAATCCTATAGAGCAGAAACGTGATTATAGGAGCCCTAGAGACAAAATTTAATTATGTCACTTTAGAATAATATGATCAGAATAAAAAGATCTTCACACCCGTTCAAACGGATTAAAAATTGGAGCACTTAATTTTTTAACCATATTTTTTAACATATAAACGGTCTAAAAAACTTAAGTGCTCCAATTTTTAATCCGTTTGAACGGGTGTGAAGATTTTTTTATTCTGGTCATATTATTCTAAAGCGACATAATTAAATTTTGTCTCTAAGACTCCCATAATCACGTTTCTGCTCCATATGGTCCTAAATAAAGAACATATACTTAATATGAGAGGCCTAAAGATAAAAATGAATTACGACCCTTTAGAATAATATGATAAGAATAACAAGATCTTTACACCGATTCAAACGGAGTGAAAATTTGAGCACTTAAGTTTTTTTAGACCGTTTATATATTAAAAAATATGGTTAAAAAATTAAGTACTTCAATTTTTAATCCATTTAAACGAGTGTAAAGATCTTATTATTTTGATCATATTATTCTAAAGAGACATAATCAAATTGTGCAGAAACGTGATTATGGAAGCCCTAAAGACAAAATTTAATTATGTCACTTTAGAATAATATGATCAGAATAAAAAAATCTTCACACCCGTTCAAACGGATTAAAAATTGGAGCACTTAAGTTTTTTAGACCGTTTATATATTACTCCCTCCGTCCCTAAATAAGTGTCCGGCGCGCAAACCTAGGCCTTCAAAAAAATGCATTTGTTTTGTTAAAAAAATTAAATTTTTTTCACAAATCAATAGATAGCAACGTGTTCTATTAGATTGTGAAAAAATTAAATTTCTTAATTAAAAACATGCATCTTTTGTAAGACTTAGTTTTGCGTGCCGGACACTTATTTAGGGACGGAGGGTTAAAAAATTAAGTGCTCCAATTTTTAATCCGTTTGAACGGGTGTGAAGATCTTTTTATTCTGATCATATTATTCTAAAGTGACATAATTAAATTTTGTCTCTAAGGCTCCCATAATCACGTTTCTGCTCCATAGGATTGCAAATTGGTGGTAAGAATTTTTTTTTAAACCCAAACGGCGCCGTTTTGCTACTTCTCCGTTAAGTATTGGACGGAAAATGGATGTTCCGTTAAGTATTGGACGGAAAATGGACGGAGGGGGTTATTTGATGACGGAGACCAAAGGTCAGGTGTGGGATTGATATTTCTTGAAATCCAGGTGTTTATGTGATAAACGGTCGAAAGGTCAGGTGTTTTTTTGAAATTTTCCCAAAAAACAATAGAAACACCTAGAAACAAAGTCTCAGTCACACACAAGGGCTCGATCGAATCCGACGAGGGGAAAAAAAAAGAGGATGAGCCCGAACGGACGGGAAGGGGAGATCAGAAGAGGGAGGCTAATCGGGTTTTGGAAAAAGCAACCGAACGGATGGGGGAAGGGGTAATCGGAATAGGGGGTTCGAGCGGCTGGGTGTTTGAGAAAGAGCGTGCGTGGCTGAAACGAAGGAGCTTCTTTGGCGTCCTCGCTGGAACAACAGCAGCCTTGGGAGACACAGCAGCGGAGAGGTGCAGAGACAAGGCGACAGAGGACAATGTATGCTCTGATCGATGGCGCTAGTCGGCACCGGCGACTAAGGGGTGCTTATTCGAGGTCCTATTTAGAAGACTTATCTAGGTGTTTATCCTAGTGGATTTAAATACTCATGTTTTTATCCTCAAATTGTCATATTGCCCATTATGCCATTGGTTATATTCAGGGCCGGCCGGGGCGTAAGCCCCGCAAGCCCGCCGGCTCGGGCAATCCCCCGGTAAGGGGCAACAAAAAAAAAAATTATATATATATAAAACTGAAATCCAATGGAAAAAAATTTAGGGGCATGATCCAAAAAAAATTTTACAATTCAAAAAAAATTGTAAAGATGTATAGTTTCCACCCACTTTAAAAAATTATGATTCTTGGGAAAATTAGGAGGGCAAACAAAGGGTTTTGCTGATAAATAAAAAAAAAAAAAAAACAAAGGGTCTTCAATGCCTGGGATAAATCAATACACTTGTAATAAAAGAACCTAGAGTGGTAAGCCAAGACATGATATGAAATTACAAAAGTGCCCTCGTCATTTGTTTTCCATTTTCTTCTTGCATGTGTTGAGGAGGGGTAGTTTAGGTTTTCTATATTTTCCTTATTTCACTCAATTTTTACTCAAGTACCTCGTACTTCCTCAGCCGTTCTCCTGGATTTCCGGCAAAGCCTTTACCCTTTTTCCGTTGCTTTGTCGAGAAGTTTACTGTTCTTGCGGCGGAGAAACTGTTCTTTCGGCGTGAGCATATACATATTCTCAAAGAAGAATGAATTTTTAGTTTTTGAAAAGTCATCACTGATATTAAGGAGGAAGAACTGAGTAGAAACCAACTTTCTCCTCCGCAAACCGATGGCTTCCGGAGAAGACCTCGACGACGGCGAAGATGACAGCAACTACGAACCAGTGTTGACGACAACGAAGCAGTGTTGAGTAAGATTGATTCGGGTAAAGAGATTGTCTTCAAGAGCCCCCACCGGGTGAGTTCTTTGTATCCACATCCATCTCTCAATCTAGGGCTAATTTATTTTTATTTTTTGCATCACAGCAAAAGCAATTTGAGTCGATTATTAACACTGGTTCATCGGAATTAGAACATAGCTTCCCAGTGAAAGCAATTTTAATGTTTATCGGCTTTTCATTTAAAGTCGATTATTAACGTACATACCTTTGATTGCTGAGACGGACGGGTGAGATCACGTGGATCCGAAAATAACCTATTTACAGCGGCTCCGTGAATAAGTATATCCCATCAGTATCATAGGTTAAATATTCTCTCTAATGATTTGTATAACCTTTATGGAATCTTCTTAGGTTGTGTTTCTAATTAAAAGTTCGCATGATCTAATTGTTCTGCTCAGTTCTCCGCACCACTTACATTTTTACATTTGTATATGGCCGAAGAACGAGTGATGTATATGATTGATCAGTTGGTGTTCAAAGTAGGATGCGAAGGATAGTGCCTTCCAATTGTTTGAAAAAAAATCTTTAATGACAGGAATGCAGTCAGCTAATGTTAATTGATTGTTCGATGTTGATGGGACTCTTACAGCTCCACGGAAGGTGCCATTTTCTCCCCCTATTCTTGTTACTTTTCCCACGTTTAACTTTGTTTAGGCCAAAAAGCTGTTTTTTTAAACATGAATGTTGCTTACTTTTGGTATCCTGACCAACTTCAATTTGGATGTTTATTTCATTGAAACGTAGATCCATTTAGTTGATATTTGAGACTAAGCTTGTCAATTTCCATAACAAGATGCCATTAAGTTCACCAATTTTCATGCTTGATTCTATGACAATTAGTTGTAGAAAAGTTCTCGTAGCTCTGCATTTTTGTTCCTTGTAACATGGTCAAGTAGCCAATTTAGCAAGACCACACTTGTGTGTGACCAATTGAACTTGCCATGGTTATTTGATTAGCTTAGTCTGTAATGAGTCACTATAGAGACTGTTTGTTGAATCTCTCTTATTCACATTTGCTTGGCCACGTGTCAGGTAATTACTCCAGATATGTTGAAGTTCATGTAGGAACTTCGGAAGGTATTCACTGGAGGCCTTTTTAATTTTTTTTCCATCTTTTCTATTCAATGTGCCATGGTTTTTTTCCATATGATGGTGGTTCCTTCCCACAACTGCTTTACAGCTTGGTTTCACTACAGGTTGTTATTTCAAGCCCCTTTTAGCCTAGCGAACTTCAGGTTTGTAGAAAGTATTTAAACAAAGTTGTAGAGAATCGAATTACCTATTCAACGCACTTTGAATAGAGTGAAACAGACGTCAGATGAGAAAGTTATGCCTGAAATACGAAAGGTTGTATAAGAGGAAAAACAAGAAGTCCTGGAGGACGTCTAGGCCTGAGGTCCAGTGCCGAAAACAGCATGTAAACAACATTTTGATCATCTATTCTCAAGGTGTATGTGGAGTCTTGTGCATAAGTTTGGGATGTGAGACATGCTATATATCATCATCCAGAGAATTTTTTAATCACAAGCTCGATTTTCAGGTTGATGGTCGGTTCCAAACTGTTGTTCTCGAAAGTTTTGCTATTGGAGATCTAGCAGCATTCCCCCTGAAGGTATGCCTTTGTCAATTGATTGCTTTTCTTCCCTTTCTCTTTTAAGATAGGAAAAGCAAAAATGCAACTTGTGTGTGGTTCCTTCTAAGCAAATGTATGACTGCATTGCAAGGGTCGAAGGTTTGTGGCGTTGAGGCAATAGGATGTGACCCAACAGAACATGAGCATTACTTAACTATTTAGAGCTCAAACTTCAATCTTTACTCTCTTTTTTTTCCCCAGATTCTTAGTTCTCTCTTCCTCTAAGTCTCTTGTTGAAGCCCTCTCATTGGATGTTCCGGAAAACTTCCGGAATTGAAGGTCAGTTTAGTGTAAATTTTCACTTATTTTCTTCCTTCGCAATGTAGTGTCAAAGGGATCACCCCAACACGTGTCATACTTGTGCTCTGTTGTATGCAACTTTTTTGGGTCTACAATTTTAGTTGTCATTGTGACGGTAGAAAAAGGAAATAGTTTTGTTTTTGTCATTTTTATTTTTGATGGTCTAATAAGATTTGTTGAGAATGATCTCCTTTGTCGACGATATGTGTGGTTCTATGGGGTTCTTGTTGTGATTTTATTTGCCTTAGTCAAAATTTCAAGTTTAGGTAGGTCAGCTTCTTCAATTGCTTGAAACAGTTTTAACTTTGTTGGACAACTATGATTCCAAGTCTGCTATATAATACTATCAGATAGTGATGACTGAGAAAGGCATTCAGTATAATTATCTATGGTTATATTATGTACTACTACATAGCTATTGACGTTCTTATTATCTGCTACTACATAGCTATTCCATGCCAGACAATGCATTTAACTAGAGAATCCGAGGTATTATGTTTAAACTTGAGACGCAGGATTTGTTTCACGCCCTGCATAGGGTTCATTTAGTGATTCTTTTTTATCAGCTCCTAATGGAATTATTGGACATTTGATTGAATGGAATCTCCTTTGGTGAATTAGCTCACCAGAAATATTTTCATTTTTTTTTGGGTTTTTTCCCTCTCTTTTTGTTTGTTTTTCTTTTCGTTAAGAAAAAGATTTTGTTCATTTTTCAGGGTCTAACTACAATTTCTTATTGAATTAACCAATCAATGAATCAACATACATGGTATGGTATGTAGGGGGAAGAGCCAGAGAGGCCATTTAACTGTCTTGTTTCATGAACAACTCTAATTTAACATGAGCAATGTGTATATTCTACAAATATAAACCCAAAACTCAAAAGTGAACGGTCTTTTTTTTTTTGACGGCAATTATGTGGAATGTGAGATTGGGAACTTAGCATACTTTAAGTACTTGAGATGGAGCTTTGTTGTGATCATATAATATTGTAATATCGTCTGTTGTTTGACTTCTATGCCTAGAGTATCACATGTTAGGCGAGATGTGTAGAGAGAGCACCATTTCTTTGTATGCACTGAGAACTGGAGAGTTCACTCCAAGTTGCTGCTTGGAAAGAGTTTTCATTGTTACGTTCATCTTGGCTTAGTTCGAATTTTCTTAGGATGAACTAATTCCTCTATTTTGACATGGCAGCAACTTGTACTATTTTCTGTTAGCATGGCATCCTCCACTTGAACCACGTTTGTTTCGACTTCAGTGCTTTATATTGCCATTTGGCCTACTAAACTCTAGATTTTGGCTTCAAGTTTGAGCACAACCAGCTTGGGTAGTACAGGAGGTTAATGAGTCCCCTTGGGGCTTATCTACCCTCGATATCCAGTACTGTTTTTAATTGTACTCTGCTGTGTAACCGAACAAATTCTTCTCTATTTCTGATGAGCTTTTAGATACTGCGCAACACCTGATCTTGCATTCTCTCTTTGTGTAGTTTGCGATCCGAAGAGCCTTCTTTTCATTTATGGGATGCAATTGGACTACAGCGACGCACTCATTGGCGGAGGTTTCTCTTTCAAAAATCCGAATGCTACACAAACCTGTGGTTGTGGTAAATCATTTGCTGCTGAGATGTAAAATCTTGTAAAGATGAAAGATTGGGCTTTGATCATTACCCCAAGAAAACCTAATTTGATTGGACTACTGAGTGTCTGAGTGTATAATTGTCTGGTTAAGAAACCTGTGATTGTAATATAAGCATTTGGTTTAAGATTCTTCTCTGCATGTCTGGGGTATTCCTATTGGGCTGAGCCCAATCCCAATTTCTTGAGCATTTTCTTTGTGAGACGTCTGAGCTCGTACGGTTGTCGTATGCAGATTTTAAACGTTTTATGGTTGCCTGAAGGGAAGTTTGCGAGGATCATCGGGAAGGAAGCCTGACCTCTAAAACTATACAGGTGAAAAAACATTGGTGGTCATATTGTAGAAAGTAAATCAGTGACTCTTTTTCACAAGTTTCCTGTGTGCTTGTTCTCTGGATGTTCTGTTGATATTGGTAGCTGATGACAACTATTCTGTAGGGAACTTCAGCATTGATTCTGGTGTAATTTATCTTATCGAGCATGGTTCTTTTTATATTATAATTGCTTTGTTTTGATAGATGCAATTGTCCAGAAGGAATGGCACATAGCACCCATGCACACACACATCAGTATACACTTCTTTCCAAGTCCCTTGACACTTGCCTTCCCCTCAGCCAGTATGTCAGTCACTTTCTATACTTATAGTCCAGGCCTATCTCATACATGGAGCTGTGTAAGACACATTCCAACTACACCAGTTTGCTTTCTATACTTGATTTTAGTCAACTGCCCGTTATTAGTTATTGATGTTAGCATGGTTCACACTGAGATCCCAGGCTGAGGCTGGTATTCTTATGTTGCTGCACACAATCTAAGGTGCTCTGACACTCTGATCTTGATTCTTGATTGGCAGCTAAGGCTGAGTGTCTTGGTTTTTGATGACGCTGGACGTGAACGCACATACTAAGGGGTGTACTAGCTATTGGACTTCCTCGTACCTTTTTGAAAACTTCACTCAAATATGTAGAAGCTTTTTGTCGTCCTACTTACTTAGGATTAGCCAATATCAGTTCCTTCTTCCAATACTTCAAGTGACAAAATAGTGAAGCGAGGATCCAAAAGAATGACTTTTTGTATGTATATGTAGATGATTTGGTTCAACTTGGATGTTGACAATGAACAATGGAATACTTGGCTTTTGGTATGTAAAGCACATGATCTATAACAGTTTGAACTCAACTGTGAATTTATATGATGGAATAGTTCATGTGCAGTCATATAAATAGATTACAGGACTGATTTGTGTTTCAATAAGCTCTTGTTATTTCTCTACTATCATCACTAAAAAAAAAAAACCAATAACACTTCCCGACTACCAATTAATCCAATGAACACGCGGAAACGTGCGAAGCACGTGCATTACACTAGTAGGAGATAAAAAGAAAATTAGGAGGGCAAAAATTAAGAAGACAAATTAGGAGGGCATGCACCAAATAGAAAGGAAAAAAAAAAAAGGAACGGGATGTGAATCAAAAGGGACGGCAGGATGGCTTCATTTGCTCCCAAATTTCCATACCTGGTCTAAACCTAACTATGAAGAAGAAAGAAATACCGACAACTCAGGCAAGAGCAGATTCAATTCCTGATCAAATAAGTCTTCCATTGAATCCATTGTCCTTCAATTCCTGATCTTCTTCAACACCGAGTCACCGACGCCGATCGAAGTATTGTTTGCAAGACGGAACTCAGGCAAGAGCAGATTCATCATTCAAGGGTTTGGGATTTTTGTTTCTCTTTCGATCTTTCTCGCCTCGGTGGTAACGATACTAATGAAATAGTAAGTGCTCTTCTTTTCCTTTTTTTTGCTCAGCCAGTTGTCCTGTTTTTCATTCACTTGAATGTTTTGTTTATTCAATTGAATACTTGAATTGGTTAGTGGATGACTGGAGGAGGAGTAAAGTATAAATGCAAATTAAATTACTCCCTCCGTCCCTTTTTAAGTGTCCTGCTTCGTAACTCCAACTTATTAAAAGGACATCATCATTATACCTTTCACATCATCTTTTTCCTCCACTTTTCCTACTCACCCATCATCATTACTCTTTTACTCACTTACTTTTCAAAAAGGAATCTACTTTTGAGGACAAAATAGACAATACACCAACTTTTACCCACTAACTTTACAAAATGGACACTTATTAAGGGACAGCCCAAAATGGAATACTGGACAATAATAAAGGGACGGAGGGAGTAATATACAAGTCATAGTGGAGGCATAATAAATTCATAGGGGATTGTGACTCATTTTTTTCCATACCTATTTATGCATAATGTAGATTACTTGTATTGGGTTTTTTATTGGTGACGTGTACTAATATAGGTACTATGACGAAGATTTTGTTTAACGCGAAATTCAAGAGTGTTAGTGAAGAGCAATTGATGGAGCATCGCACTAAACTAGAAAGTTTCTTGGAATACAAACAACGTGGTGATATTTATGGGAAAGAGTTATTCCAAGAACTTAGACATTTGAAAACAATATTGCCGAGAGAAGTAACAAAATCGATCGACATCCTTGATTTTATAAAGTCTTATTGGAAAGATGGAGGTTTCCAAATGGTTTGGGTTGCTTATCGAATTTTGTTGACTATTCCGGTCACAGTTGCTTCGGTGGAGAGGAGCTTTTCAAAGTTGAAATTGATAAAAACATATCTTCGGACTACCATGTCACAGGAGAGATTAAGTGGATTGGCTATGATCTCAATTGAAAATGAGTATTTGAATAAGTTAGAGTACGATGATTTAATTGAAGAATTTGCTTTAAAAAAATGCAAGGAGAAGTTGTTTTCTTTGAATCAGATTATGCTAATCATAAAGTACTATAACAGGGTTGTATTTTGATTTTGAGTTTTTGATGTAATTGAAGGTAAAGGCACAATATAATCTTGTTTTTGTTATTGTTATTGTAAGTTTTTTTTCTTGTATGGTTTTTTTTTTTTTTATACTTAATACTAAGTGGGCAACCAAGCTTGACGTCGGGCTTGGGCAACCAAAATGTCGGGGCCGGCACTGGTTATATTAATTGGGAAATGATAATGCTAAAACTATTTTTGTTAGTGCCAAAATTTCAATGCATATGGTCTCGTTAACTTAACTTAAATCTGTGAGTTTTGTCCTTATTTGAGTTTTTTTGCATTTGCTAATTTTGCGCCAAACTTTTGTGGTCTATTGAATCGTCATATCGGGAAAGTCAAATTTTAGCACTTTTACCCAAGTATTTTGAGAAATAACCACTTTACATTTTTGGGCTAAAAAGTGATTTTTCGCGCTAAAAAATGGTTACTCCGTATTTCGCAAAATACTTGGGTAAAAGTGCCAAAATTTTACTTTCCCGATTCCTCTCGTCGAGACGATTCAATAGACCACAAAAGTTTGGCGCAAAACTAACAAAAGCAAAAAAAAATTCAAATAAAGACAATTTTCATAGAGCAATGCTAGGCCCACCGCATGGGGTGGGCGGTGGCCGGCCACCGCACGCCGCCGGGCTCACTCCGGCCACCGGACGGCCGATCCGAGCCGACCAAAAATTCTAAAAAAAAAAAACGAGTGGGTCCACGCGGGAATCAATGGCATTCTACTTTTGTAAGTGCTCGAACCAAGCTTTTGTTTGTGAACGGCTTGGATCATCTGATTTTTGGAAGTTCGGATCGAGCACCTACACACGTCGGATGCCATTGATTTTCGTGTAGGCCCACTCGTTTTTTTTTTTAGAATTTTTGGTCGGCTCGGATCGGCCGTCCGATGGCCGGAGTGGGCCCGGCGGCGTGCGGTGGCCGGCCACCGCGTTTTGCCTTCGGTGGCCGTAGACTTTCTGATTTTCATATTTAAGTTAAATTCAAGAGAACGGGGCCAAAAGACTTGTACCATGTCCAGTGTACAAGTCTTTTATGCATTGAAATTTTGACACTAACAAATATAGTTTTGGGATTATCACTACCAATATTAATATAGATATTGTGTGTGTGTGTGTATACATGGGGCCGATTCTAGACATAAACATTTAATACAACTTTTGACACAAGATCGCAGTCATTGAAATGAATGGCTGAGATTGATGCCTTGTTTGGATTCAAACTTGGAAAAAATTTTGCAACTCAAAAAACACTCATTACCGCTATCTCCGATCATTATTCTCATTTTTCTCTCTATCTCTTTCCACTCATTACTCTTATATCCAATTATTCCCCTAATTTCTCTCTTCACTCATTACCCCAAAAATCAAACTCAAATTTGAATCTGAACAAGGCATAAAACATTAAAGTTGTGCTCTCCCTCTCTCCTGTATTTGACAAACATTTTGGGTATCTGGGGCCATTTTGATAGGCGTAATTAATGCGTCTGGTAAGGTATAAAAAAAAAAAAAAAAAGAAGAAGAAGAAGAAGGGAAAAGACATAAAGAAGAGGGATTCATAATTGATGGCTAAAGTATTCAATGAACTCTAAAATGTGAATGATCATTGAAATGAAGGCTAAATGAAGTTGGAACAAGCCGAACCACATGGGATGCAGTTTCTCTCCATACAAGGGGGAAGCCGTTTGCAAGAAGACAATTTACCAAGTTTTTCTATTTGACTTGTCAAAAAGGACATGCATGACAAATGGATATGTATTAATTTTTGTGTCGAGCTTTTCCATTGCAAAGAAGAATCCGAGAGGATAAAATTACAAAATCAATAGGGAGATTACAAAGGGAGGTTGGGTTGGGTAATAGTAATACAACTATATTATTGCACATCCATTGGCTTTTGGATTACAGCAGTAAAAGTAAAAATTAAGATTGTAAAGTGGTCTTGATTTCCCAGTTGACACTTGTTCCACAAGAGTGTGAGCATGTTGAGTCAGATTCTATGGTATGATGGAGATGAGCTTTTCCTAGAATGCAGCTCTAGAGCATACAACCCTTAATGGCCCAGGCCTCAGCAGAACCCACCTTGACTCTTTTTATTTAATTTGTTCAAAGTTTGTTCAAAGTTTAAATGAAAGGATATTTCAAAGGACATGAAGACTCTGATTTTTACGTAGAAAAAACTTGGGAGAGTCCGATGAATATAGGACCATCCTACAAGGATTTGTGTATTGAAAGCCCCCCTCTCTTCTACTCCATTATGTACTTCTATAAAGTTTTAGCAATTAACTTCTAACATGGAGACATCTTGTGAGATCTTGGAATTTTATTTCGGAGCGGTATTCGACCGTTAATATTTATACGAAGAGAGGCTAATATAGGTTTAAGATATAAAAAATTGGTGGGAGGTCCACTATAGCATGTTTGTAACCCACTAAGTCCACTTCTAAATTTCATAACTCATCTAGTCCACTAATATAGTTATATAACCTAATAACTCCAATTTACTTAAAAAGAAATATTTTTCAAGACCAAAAAACCCTCCTATATAACATATTGAGAGAGAAACCCTAGATCACAAAACAGATCTGAGCCTCCCCTCTCCCTCCCTCTCTCTCTCTCTCCTCCCCTCCCCTCGTGAGCCGTTCGCCTCCAAATTCTCCACGCCGACGAGCTCTCCCTCACTCACCACGAACTGGAGAGACAGGGATCGAACAGTTTCACCATGGATTAAAAGAGCATGTTCCTTCGTCGATCTATTTCAATGGCAAAAAGGGATAAAATGGAGAGACAGGGATCGAGAAAATCCTTAAAAAAACATTTCATTGGACCGAGATAGAGTCATGAGTTGTGTGAAGCATTTGGTACTCCCTCCTCCGTCTTTGCAAAGATAATCTTCTAGTTTACGAAAAGATGAGTGAGTCACTTCCAAATTTAAAAAGTAAATTACACCCCATGCATAGTTTTTTGATTTGTTGTTCTGTATCTTGATCTCTTTGATATTTAAGGTTATAGTCTATTTCTTGCACTAATCTTAAACGAATTTGGATTTTTGACTTGTTATGTGTGTAGAATTTGTAGTTTTAGTCAATTATATAATGTTATTCCGCTTTTTCATAAACGTGCTTTAAAGTTGGTTTGTCTATCGTATTAAGAAGGTTGATCCGATTTTTTATTTGTTTTACTGGAGAGAAATTTGGAGTATTAAAAACAAAAAATATAATATTATAAGAAGGTTGATCCGGCCTTTTGTTTGTCCCATGTCCGATTATCATCAAATTTGGAGATTTTTGAATAAATACATAAGGTTGTATGTGTGTTTTTCCTAGGGTTAGAGATCTGAAGTTTTTTTAATAAATATATAAAGTTATATTTGTGCTTTTCATCAATCACTTATTGATTTGGTCCGCGCAAGCGGCATCTCCAACTTGCTTTTGATATATTTGGAGTTTTTTGAATAAATATATAAGGGTATATGTGTGTTTTTTCTTGGGCTAGACATATAAGGTTGGAACAGGTTGTGTTTTTTGAAAAAATATATAAGGTTATATGTGTGTTTTTATTGTTATTTAATGTCATTTTTTTAAAACATTCTCAGTTACAGAGAGATATATAATAATATATAACGTTATATTCTTATATATAACATTCTAGATTAGAAATATTGTATGTTATAAAATAAAGAAAACAAATAACGTTATATATGACTTTTTGTACCATGTAACGTTATATATGAGCTTCTATCATATATAACGGTATATGCTCCGTTGTCGATCACTTATTGAATTGGTCCACGTAGTAGCCTCTCCAACTTATACATGAAAATATGTGATTTGAAGCTTGGTTAACGATATGGTTTGGTTATAGATAATCTTCTCTACTGAGACATATATGTTATATGTGACAATTTGCCCTTAGTACCTAATTTTATCCTGTAAAACTCTAAACAAAGGAACTAATAGCGTTATATGTTCTCTTATTAAATTGGTCCGCGCAGCGGCCTCTCAAAAACACTTATGGATCCATATATGATTATATATGGTTATATGAGAATATTTGTACCATATATACATATATATGGTTATAATGTTATACAATATATATATATATATAAAATATTATGAGCTTGTATTGGCATAAAAAAAATATTTCAATTTGCGTAAAGAACATATAACGTTGTATATGAAATTTTGTCCTACAAAACTAAAAAGAAAAAGAGGAACTAATAATGTTTTATGTTCTCTTATTGAATAGGTCCGCGCAGCGGCCTCTCAAAAGCACATATGGATATGTCCATATATTATCAGAGGCAAGTCGAAGAGGTCGCTGAGCGGACCAATTCAATAAGTGATAGACAACATAGTATATAACGTTATATGTGAATTTCTGTCATGTGTAATGTGTTTTTCCTAGGTTTAGACATATAATATTATATCTCATTTTTGAGATATATTAATGTTGTTTATGTTATTTTGAATATGTAGATATGGAGGTTATGAGAATGCGATTTGGAGGCAGAAAATCAAAACTTTGAAGGATTCGATGAAGGTTTTGATGAAGAAGCGGTGAAAAAATGAAACTCAACCCCCTGTGGTCTCATTAACATTCAACTTGGGATTCAAAGCACGCGACTGAAAACAAGAATAATGGTGGCATGATATGTGAACATATAATGTTATTTTTTGAGATATATAATATTGTTGGAAAGATATGATGATGTTTTGAAAACATAAAATTTAAGGTCATGTTTTGTGAGACTTAGAGCTACAGAAGCTCAGATATAATGTTATATATTCTGTTTTTTTGTGAGATTTTGAACTACAGAAGCTCACATATAATGTTATATGTTCTGTTCTTTTTTTTGTGAGATTCAGAGCTGCAGAAGCTCAAATATATTGTTATATGTTCTATTTTTTTGTGATATTTAGATATTCAAAAACTCACATATAATGTTATATATTTTATATGGACCAGTATATAACGTTAAAGACTAAAAACAAGAAAAACCAAAAAGAAATGTTGCATGTCAAAAAAATTTTGCCACACATATATTGTTGTATGTTATGAATTTTTAGCACTCATATAACGTTAAAAAATCAATACAAGAAAAATAGGAAAAAACAAAAAGAGAAATTTGTCACATATATAACGTTAAATGTTAAGTGCAGCGGGTTCAATAAAAAAATCGAGAAATGAAAAAATATGTTTTTTGTTACACATATAACGTTATATGTGGCGTGATGCAGCGGCGATGGTGGTGGTGGCGGCCACGGTGGCAGCGGTGGTGGTGGCAGTGGCGGCAGCTTGATTGCAACAAAAACGAAAAAAAATGGAAAAAATATATTTTCGTGTTAACCAAACAAGGCCCTTGTTTCTTAGGTGGGGTATTTTTATCATTAAAATTATTAGTGGACTTAGAGGGTTATGAAACTTAGAAGTGGACTAGATGGGTTTGAAAACTGCTGAGTACTATAATGGACTTATGTAAAATTCTCCCTTTAAGATACTGACGACTTATCATGCAATCTCTTTGGCAATTTCCCCTCTTTCTTATGGAGTACATTATTAATTGACTTCATATTGTTTTCTTTCAGTTCTACGCGCGAATTCTAATTCCTTATTTGTCTTCATGATGATTAATTGTGTATTTAATTTATTCATTCCGTAAATCCCCAAAATAGTAAACCCAATTGACATGTAACAGATCCGATAAGAGTCTCTGACAACTACCACAAAGAATGAACCGTATCTCTGACAGAAAGAATACGAAATGCCCCATTTCATTGCAGTTGAATTTCCCGAGCAGAAGAAGTACGTTGCTAAGATTTCAATTTTCTGGAGCATTCACCTGATTTATGAGCGACTGTTGTGATCCCAGTGCAAGGTACGGGACTTGTCCCACATCGGGAGTATGGGCTCTCGGTGGGGGATTAATAAGTCCTTGGACACCCTCCCCTCAATAGCTAGCTTTTGGGGGTGAATTCTACCTGGGGATTTATTACAGGGACAGCGGGGACATCACCATTGACCACAAGAGCACGTTTCAGAATTGCAACAGTGAACTACAATTACGGAATGGAGTGATCGATTTCTCAAAAGTCTCTATTATAGAATTCAAATGGTGGTCGTATCCGTAAAGTAGGAGCTGCGGTTCCGGGTAAACATCCTAGCATTGGGAGCGCTGGAGGAGCAAAAACAAAGACAACTCTGAAAGCAAAAGCAGTTTTTGTTTTTTGCTTCGAGCAAGCCAAACCATTAGAAAGCACAATCAGAGTCATACCCCTAGATTTAGGTGCTGGAACAAAAAGGTCCTGAAGAATAGATGCAACTAATTGATAAAAGAAACCTTAGACCCTTCTCAATCCAATCGAACAAGGCTACCTGATCATTGGCTTTGTTGCTCAAAATCCTTGCATTCCTCTCAGCCAAATGTCATATAGATCATAGCAACCACCCACACAAAACATGGCACTAGTCACACGACACAAACACTGGACACTGTAACACATTTCGATAAAATGAGGGAGACGACACATTTGGGACACATTATGGAATATACACAAAATATACTTGTGTGTATTTATTGCATACTGTATGTATCAATAAAGGTGAAACAAAAATAGAAAAATGTTATGGGAAGAGAAGTAGTATGTCATTAAATAGATAAACATAAGAAATGAAGTCCTTATCAAAGAAAATGTACAAAACATGATTAACATTGTAGTTAGAACTCCAGAAGTCCAGATGCAAATACTTCCTTAGATTACAGCAACAGTTCTTTTCATATTTTACTAGGATTAATTACTTAATTAAGGACACCTATATAGGATAGTCAATTCCACAATTAGGAGAGCAGAACCATTCAAGGTACCTGTCAAAATCATCCTCCCCAATTTCCGGCTCACGGTTCGACTGTCTGCTAACCTCTCCTTGATCTCCGTCAAGTAGTTTCAGCAAATCAGAGAAACTTCCAGGGTTTGGGGGGATGAGCTCTTGGTTGGATGCAAAGCAGCTCGAATTTCGACCACTGCTAGAATTACTACTTTGCCCCTCAAAGTAGCCTGTCTCTTGGGCTGCTAACTGATCAAGACTCTGCAAGTACTGTGAAGGAGTAGGAGGATTCAAATCTTGATCAAAAGGGTCTACTACTTGTTGGGGCACATCAGGAAGCACATCAACAGACTGGTATATACCGGTCCTGTTGCTCAAACAACCCGGAACAGGGCTCCAATGAGTAAAATTCTGGGTGCTCCAATCAAGTCCAAGCAGCTGCTGATTTTCATGACTACATATTTCGTTAGCATTATCGATCAGATCGGTACCATTTGGACCAGTCGAGTTTAATCCATTCGATACGTGAATTGGCAGCTCCCCAGTGTTTGCAGCTTGAACTGGTGCACTAAACATGTTATTCACACTCGACAATGAATCCCTTTTTGCAGACAGACTGGCAGATTTCAATGCTTTTCGAAGTGATTTGATGGTGTAATGAGCTGGTGTGTTGCTATTTGGAGGTCTACCTCGTTTGTGGTACAATGGGACACTATAGCCTGGGGGAGGGGGATCTTGCATGTGACCTCCTAATGACAAACAATCGTTTTGACCGATTGAACTAGCACCGAAATGTTGCGTGGCAGCTCCAATTAGAGAGTGTGGATAGTTAAATACTCCTTGTGTTTGCATCGTAGGATCATGTTGGTCCAATATTCCCGTGGTAAACCCGTTTGCACCGTAGAAATTGTATGGTGATGCAGGCATGTCCTGTTGGAATACATGGGTAACAGTTGAAGAGTTAATCTTGTTCACTCGTTCTCTATATTTCTGAATAACAAAGATTACTCTCATTAGTACAAAAACAGAACATCAATGCCAAATTGAGAACGAAGAATACATAACATTTATGGCTTTAGTATGGAAAAATAGAAACTTGAAATTTTATTACAAGCTTAAAAAAAGCTTACAGATATCGTTTTTCCAAATTACTGGGACCCACCCATGTGGTTGTGTTTTAAATAAGATAAAGAGGAGAGATCATCAAATCAACAGGGTCTCCGATGGATAGAAGTATCTAGACACATGGAAACTCCAGCACCGAGACGATGATAGGACCTCGGCATATGTTGCTCTCATTGCTAAATATTAGATATGTATCCACACCATACCCAGTTTTAAGGTAATACTACTCCTTGGTCTGACAAGGACGAGGGCTTCTCAGATGGGGAAACAGAGCATGAAGAAACAAACTGACAGTTGTCAATCGGCAGGGCGTGGGCCTCCAAAATTATCAGCTTATGTAACGTCAACCAATCAAAAGGGACTGAAATTTGACCGGTAGACACATGGGTATTTCCCGAGCCATACGCAAAAAAACTCAGAAAAGGACAGTCAAACAATGAGATAACCGGCCTGAGGGTGGCTAGCCCATTCGCCTATAAATAGGAGAAGCAAAGAGAGAAGAAGGGATCAGGAAATGATATATTCTCTCCGGTGAGTAATACTCTCTCTGTGTTCCTGGCTTTAGGTTCTGCATTTAGGTGTTCACCGAAAAAATGTGTGTTTAGCAGTTGGCCCGTAGTTGGCCCTAAGAGGAAACTAGCTTGACCGAATCCCACAGGCCAGATTGTCCCCCACGGAGTTTTTTCTTGCACACTAATCATGTCTTCCAAATCAGCATCCAAGGAGGAAATCCCATCATTATTGAAGGTAAAAAAATCAGCCTCCACAAACTTAATATAAGATGAAGGCAATAATAAAGATGGTAGTTAAATTATTTTGCAATGTAGTTCATGAAAATTACCTGAAGATGGCTAGCAACGTGGCAAAGTGACAACTCGGGCTCATTCATCCTCCTCAGTAGAGTTCTGGGGTGCACTTCTACAATAAGAAAATCAAACACAAACAACTCAGCATTTTACTCACAGGATTACTTTATCAGTTGTACAAAAAGGAAAGAATATACACAAGGTTTTTAAAAACTAGGCCTGTTCTTTAATGTTCTATTTCTTATCTATTTATGTTCTCATTTTTCAGAAAGTGCAAAAAACAAGTTTGGTGCAATCTTCCAAAATGATGCTTTCGATAATAAGAAAAATACCTCCACTCGAAAATGAAAAGGAATGGAGTGTTTTGTTTTCTAGACACTGTATTAAGTTGTTCTGCGAAATTGAATTGCGTAATGATATCTAGGGGCAAGTCCGAAGATACACATCTCAGTTTGGGTGCATATGGTCTGGACTCCCTAGTATATTCATAACAGTTTTATGGGATTTATAACACTTGTCATATAATTCAAAGCATCACCACAAATCGATCTTATAATGAGTCTCATTTTTAGTAATGAGATTTCAAGGTGATCTTACGAATTCATTTGACAAAAGCTATGAATTCAATACCAAGTTTTAGAAACTTAGACTTAAGTGAAAGAGTGATGTTACTTCCATCCCCCATTGAACTAACAGCGTCCAAGAACTTGAGATGAAGGGAAGGAGTCCATTTCATACGTGACCGTTTCTTGAGGCTGCTGCTATCATCATCTGAGTCTTTCCCTTCACTACCATCCTCAACTGATTCCAAGCCCTTGGAATCACTTCTCTCTTCACTTCCACCATAACTAGTGCCAATCCCTCTTTTTCTACTAGGCATCCCTTGGTTTCCAATTTCCACGCTTGTGATTCGTGCTTCAAGTGGCGATTCTTGATCTTGATTCCCGCAAACTTTACGTACTCCCCCCTCAACTTCAATCCTACTCTTTCCCCTTCTGTCAATCGATGTAGTTTTATTGTCCGTGCCAAGAAAGTTGTTTCTTTCGATATTCTTAAATGAACTATCCACCACAGTGATCTTATTGCCACGAGGATCATTTTCAGGGACCTCTTTCCCAATATCTCCTTTTCGGCTTCCTATTTTCTGGGAAAAAGTTTGTTTCCGGTAGACATGTTGCCATACATTAATTATGTCCCACCTACGAATAGGTTTATGAAGAAAGAAGCATGCCCCTTCACATAGGGCTTTTGTGACCATATCAAAGTCTTCATCCGAGGACATAACTGCATAGAAAAAATAGTTAACAAGAAAATTTGCTGGACAAAACAATGTAATACCATAGTAGTCTTTAACTAGAAAAGACAATGAGCTCACAGATGATTGGCATATCACTTCTAACAAGTATGCGTTTGAGAAACGTAAAGATGTCCATTCCCTTCATGCCGATGTCGGCCATAACTAGGTCAAATTCATTCTCCCCTTCTTGAATCATGGACAATGCAACCGACGGAAATTTTGTGGTTTTAACTGAAAGAATAATGCACACAAACTTACGTACCTTGAAGACTATTAGGCAAGCATAGATCAAATCAATAGGAAGTAACCGCGATGGAAAAATCATTTGCATAAATATCTTACGTTAGGATGTTGAAATTACCACTATGGCAACAACAACAACAACAAAATAATAATAATAATCAAGAAGATAACATCACCAAATGAAGACCTTTGCTTTTAGGTTCCAGTACACAAATAATAATGTATGGTGTTTGAAGAGTCCATTAGTTCCTTTTTCTTTGAATAAAACACAAGTAATTAAGTAGGTCTTTGTGACAAGCTTTAATGATCTTTTATAAGTAAACTCCTTTACCATTCCCTCCAACAAAAGCCCGTTTGAAAATTTTACCTCACTTTTTCTAAAGCCTTCATTATTTTCATTTGATTCAGCAATCTCGAAATATAAGTTGACATCCTCAAATAAATCTAAAAGATCTTTGACTTAATTGCAAAGTTGGCCACGCAAATATATTAGTTGTATCATTTATATCGTCGTGTATATGTATCCTCATTTTGGCCCAGCTTCAAGTGGGGCCCCCTCTAGTGGGTGGTGATTTATGGTCCCCAGGATTAGTTAAGGTTGGCCCGGACACCTGGTTATCGGGGAAAAAAAGGTATTCTCCTTTACCAAGAGCAAAGCCCCTTTGAAATTTCCACCTCACTTTTCAAGCCTTGATTTTTTTTCTTTTGATTCATGCAATCTTGGAAATCTAAATTGGGATAAACATCCATAGAAATAAGCTAGAAATAAAGCATAAGAAACTATGAAAGCTGCAGAGTTATCTTTTACTTGATTACTTCCCACTTTTATTCTTGGGAGAAGAGAAACAGCAGGACATAACTATAGCATGCCATCAATTTGAGAGCATGTCGTCTGGTTAACCAAGTCATATGAGGTGATACCCAAAGGGAATCAAAGGAAAGAAAGTGTTTCATATGAGGTGATACACAAAGGGAATCAAAGGAAAAGAAAGTGTCTCATATGAGGCGATACACAAAGGAAATGAAAGTGTTTCAACTTCCCAGTTACGTTAATAAAAACAAATTTTCAAGTTTATTAGCACAATGACATGGTTGCACAGTTCTTATATTTTTGAGATGGTCACATTCAACACTAACTAAGGTACTACACACCAGATGACTGGTTTTCGCAAGAAGAACCTGCATCATTCATCAAAGAATGGGACTAAAAATTACATATCACTTGCGTAGACATGACTAGTTTCAGTGCATATCATTCAGCACTGCATATAAATTGGGAGAATCGTAACAAAACATAAAAGAGATCAAAATAACTGGAGATTGTCCTGTTTCAGATCTTCTGCAACAGTAGAGGCTCCATGGAAAAATAAAAGTAAAACATTCCATCAGCTCTGTGTAAGCTGGCCATTCCACAAATTTAACCAAGTCCTTATGATGTGACATGAAAAGGGAAAGAAAGAACAAGAAATGAACATCGATTTCTCTTTTGCTTGCTTCCCTATTCGACAGAGAACAGCTTTTAGACTTGTTCGTCAATGGCATGGTTTGTGGTTTTTCTTTTCCAAATTTATGCCCAAATAACCATTACTTTTCCCTTAATTTAGAAAAAGTACCGTGAAACCTTAGTTTGTGCAGTGCGCTGTGGATGACAGATTTTCTGGAAGAACCAATATCTTTCTTTAAAAAGATAAACGGAAACAAAATCACACGCCAATTAGAAAAAAGACAAAATCACACATGCATCAACATGATCAAGATCCTCGTCCATTTTAAATCGAGCCATGATGACATGACATGAAAAGGGAAAGAAAGAACAAGAAATGAACTCCAATTTATATTTCCCCTTCTTCCCCTATTAAATAGAGAACAACTTTCCAGGTTCGACCAATGACGTGGTTTTGCAGGGCTTTTTTTTAAATCCAAATAACCGTCGCTTCTCTCCCATTTTCAAAATTGTTACCGTGGAACCTCAGTTTGTGCAAGTGCACTATAGATGACAATTTTCTGGAAGAACCAACATCTTCGTTTCGTAAAACAAATGGAACAAAAGTCACACACATGCATCAACATGACCAAGATCATCATCTATGTTAAATCGAGCTGTGATGTCGTGTCATCAAAAGGGAAAGAAAGAAGAAATGAACAACAATTTATTATTTCCCCTGTTAAAATAGAAAACAGCTTTCCAGATTCGGGAAAAAAAAAAAAACTTTGTTTGGCGGGGTTTTTTTCAAAAGTTATATCCAAATAACCGTTGCTTCTTTGTCATTGAAAAAATGTTCCCTCGAAATCTTAGTCCATGTAACTGCACTGTGGATTACAGATTTACACAGAAACATCTTCCGCTTAAAAAATATATAAATGGAAACAAAAGTAACGAGCATGCATAGACATGATCAAGATCATCAAATGCTAATCACTATAGCACAAAACAAGATGCAACCGAAATCATATCTAAAAAATCGAAATAAGCACAATCGCCATTGGTTGATTTTACCGTTGTACAATTGTTCCTCAAGCACTGATGCTATGTACACGACTGCAGAACTATCCCCATCTACCAGCAACACACGGAGGCCGCGAACAACCTCAGGGACTAGACAACTTTTTGAATTCCTGCTAAACATTTTGGTAAAGATTACCCTCTAATCCATAGAAGAAGAAAGCTAGAAACAAGAGTTAAAAACCCTAGACAAAGTGAGAAAGCAAGACTTGAGAGTGAGAACGTGGTCAGGAAGGGATGTGCATCAGTGTGTGTTAAAGTGCTTGAAACTGTCATCCCAATGGGGAGAGATAAATAAACATGTCTACAGCATTTCGCCAACCAGCAATACAAAGGTGAAAGGCGGGGTACCCTTTTGGAGCCACTTATCTTCAAACATGTGGATAGGTCCACACTCGTCATGGAGTAATTATTCCGTAATCCGGGTCTGGACCACTCAAGAACAACACATTTATTTAGGGTCCATACACTTAATCGTGGACCCCATGAGAATGTGTGGTTGTAGAGTGATCCAGAGCACCACGTGGCGGTGCTCCCAGACTCTTGAATAATTTCACTAGGTGATGAGTGGGAATCACCCATGGGAAGTGTAATCTGAAATCTTAACAAAGCCAAAAGGTCTGTTTTGGTGTTGACTGTATGCTGATTGAATTTTGTTCTTTTTACAAGCCCACAGAAAAGAACAGGTAAGGCTGGTGTCCTCCGGATAAAGATGGTAAGGAAACCCTGAAAACAACCAATTTAACGTGTTACAAATGTAGTCCACAATTTTATGCATACCATTCAAGTTAACCCCATTATTTTTTGATAACTCAGGATGTCCGGACGTGCACTCAATTAGTTCCTAGGAAACCAATCTCGGCATCCACTACCAAGGGGCCATTTAAAGCCGAGGCAAATTCCCTTATAGAATGACCACACACGAGTTGAAACAACTTAGAAGGTTTCAACCTAGAGACCTAGGAGGGAAGTCCCAGGTCTTGACCACCAAGCCACCCCTTGGGGGTTAACCCATCATTAATGACGTTTCTATCAGGTTTAAAGTGCATGGGTGTAGCTTAGTTAAATGTTTCTACCCATTATTCATTTCAGAAGTGAACACTAATTAACATATTTTTAGGGACCACTTGAAAGAATAATTGGTAGAGAAATAACTAGGATTTATTGACCTTAAATCATCTCATTTTTTATGAGTTTAACAACTAGAGTTGCATCTTGTATGGAATCGGTACCATTAATGACATTACTTGTATCATCATTGACTCATTGATTCCTTTAATGTTCTCATAACAACTCTATAGGCAGCGAATATCCTTTCAAGGGAACTAGTTTGAGAATAGACAAGTCATAGATAAATTGGATCACCAGATTCATATATGAAGTCTTTTCTTTAACCAAGAAGGTTTGTTACTTGAAATAAGAATTCTGCTGAAGGGCTTTACTTATGCTTCAATTGTGATATAGATGGACGAAATAAATGAGGAATGAAAAGAAATGTTGTACCAAAAGATATAACTGAACCCTCTTTCTTCATCAGTTTTACTTCTGTTAATCTGTCACTTCAAAGATCCGCCTATCAGGGATGTATGGGGTTAAACTTGCCTTTGCAACGTTAAACACACATGATTTCTATCACAAAACTCACATTTTGTCTCAGGCGCAATACCACTTTGTAAAACCATAAACATACACGAAAAGCACACATAATACCTAGTTTCGATTACCTTAACGAGGAATATATCATGAGATTTTGTTTCTTCCATACAGCTTTGTCAATAGATCATCCGTCTTCATAGGCCTGACGCAGACCGAATTCAGAAGCACACAACAGCCATACTGAAGATGACTGGAATTTCCTCTTACAGAAACTTTTTCCAGCAGCTGTTTTTCCACTCTTCTAATGATCTGATCACATTGAAGTTGGATAAATTCTCTGAGACGTCACAGATTTGCTGATAAAGAACTCCCGGAAAAATGAGAAACTAGCTCCTATTCTGGAAAGCATCCTGAACTGCCAAACGTTTACTTAGCGACTCTTATATGTTACTCCATCCGTCCCAAAATGGATGACCTTTTAGGGATTCTAAAAGTTTTAGGGGACACAATCATTACTCATATTAATTTACTCCATCCGTCCCCATTTGTTGGTCCTTTCAGCCACTCTTTGTTGTCCCAAAAAAATTGTCTCAATTCAAAAGTAATGGGCAAAAGTTGATGAGTTCACTCTTTTACCCTAAAATTTTTAAATTAATTAATAGCAACAAAAAAAAAAAAAGTTATGATGATGTTCATAAAAGAGTTGAAGGGTAAAAAGAGAAAATCAAGTGTGACAAGTGCAATGATGTTGTTTCCTTATAAAGTTGGAATCTCCATATTTACCCAGAAAAAGTTGGAATCTCCGGAAGGGGCCACCAACAAATGGGAAAGTAGGGATTATAACTTTCAAAAAAAAAAAAAACCCCTTGTCTAAGAGCAAAGGTGGAAAATCAATGGTTTTGTCCCTTTTGCTTTTCAAAATGAACAAAAAAATTGGGACTAATAAAAAGCGTCCAAATGGTTATCCACTTCGGGGGGGAAGGTGTAAATAACATCGCAAACAAAACCTCAAGGATTCTTGGCGGTCAAGCCTTGGGACTTAGGGTTTGCTCTCCCGTAAGGTCTCAGGTTCAAAACCTCCCAGGTACTATCAATCTTATGGAGCCGGTCCATACAAGACTTTCTCCCAACTCTAAATGGGCTTCCTACTAGTGGATGGCGGCATTGGTCTCCCGAAGATTAATCGAAGTTCGCATAGGCTGGCAAGACACCAGTGTTAACGGAAAAAAATCCCTAAACAAGACCATGATATCAAATGTAAAAATTGCCATCGAAAGTTAACTTCAAAGAGGTATTGCCAACATTCATTCCTTTCCATCCCAGAGCATTTCAAATTTCCCATTTATCTAAAATAACATTGTTGGTTCATTCTTCATTGAATCATACAGATGATCTAGTCATAATGGAATTTCTATTCTATTAACTCAATCACATGAAATTTTTCCCAACTCCCTATATATGCAAGATATACAGGGAGTTGGGAAGCAAAAATAAATCTGTTGGATTAAATACTACTGAAATAGGTAGAGATAATCTCCCACTGAATACAATCATTGGCCATCGTACTTACCTCGTGTATAGTCTCTACAAATCGACAAAAGAAGTTGCCACTACATTCCCATGTCAAGGAAAAGACATGTACGTAAATAACGAAATCATGCTCACCTCGTGCTTTCTTGACACTACAATTACTTGTCCTTGTTCTTGTTTACAATATTATGTATTCACAAAGTATTCATCTAAAGACAATCTTGCTAAAAGGAAGAATTAGAAAGGCACTAGTATTATGGTTGGAATTAGAGGATCCCCCAAAATATCAATTACTATAAGCAAAATATTTGATTCCAATAGAGTAAGAAATTAGAAAATAAAACTAAGTCAATGTATCAAAAGAATATAATGTTATTTTCTTCCCCCAAAACATTTGAAACTATTTCCAAGAGAATAGAAATTGTTTTCCTTATTTTTATTTGTAATGTAAGAAACTGCCAACTTTTTTTGAAATCACTCTCATGGCATGAAAAATGGTTCCTCAATTTGAAAAGAAACTGGAAAAAAAAAAAACGTCATTTAAATTTGTATTTAACTAAGTTCCATAATTTATCAGATCTTCCCGAACTTTTGAATATTGCATCTGATCCTTTCGTCACTATTTGCAGAACGAATAGTAGGGCCATTTTACAAATTCCAAAACAACAAACTAAAGTTCAAATTGACCCATAATCTTTTACTAGATTACCTTTTCAGGTTAATGTGAATGCAATGACTACAATGAAAACAGAACCTCTAGTAATGTGAACTCATTAACTAAGATAAATGCAATATTTTCAAAAGCTTGCAGTATTCAAATTGGGTGCAAACTGATTAGATCCTTAGAAAGTAGGTTTCAAATGAGTATGAATTAACATAACGGGATGGAGATAGAAAGAAAATAAATCAATATAACGTTAACAATAAAACGAGTGCAGTTATTTTTTTCCATTGTTACTTATCTAGCCTTTACTATATGAACAAATTCTAGAGAGCATCAACAAACAAGAAACAACTCGACTTTTACTAGCCTAAATCTCTTGGGAATGGAATTTTTAAGCCAAGTACACCCATAATATATCTCATAGTGCACCCCTAATCCATCCACTTTAAAATTTCAAATCTTCTGTTACTCTCTCAGAGTGCACCCTCTAATCGACAAACTACCCATCTTTAACCTCCCTACATCCACCCCCAACCCACGGTCGCCTATTACCCCATCCCTTGCCAATCTCAAGCCTTTCCCCACTCCTTTCTTGAAATCACCTACCCTCCACATCATTAACGCCGCCACCCCTCTCCACCCAACCCCATTCCAACATAGTTACCACCTCCCTAATAAACCCGTAGGAAGGTGGTGTATCCATAATTGTACCCACCTCAATCAATGGGGGTATGGGCAGGTAGGACTGGAGACAGGTTTACCTTTGGCAATATCAATTCTCATATATAGGAGGAGAGCAGCAATTTGGTGTCTTCCATTTTTTAAGCACCGCCACAAAAGTGATTTTCATAATTGCCCCTCTAAAAATTAAGTATTTATGACTATTTTTAACTTGCCATTAAATAATTGTTATGGGAAAAATAGTAATCAAATTAAAACCACTTACCATAACCACTACGCCGCTATGCTCACTCATCCTAAAACTGTGCACACAAAATATGTGCCCATCTTCTAGTATGCATAAAGTGGCTGCTCTCAAAAAGTTTTACCATTGAAATAGTAGCCCTTATACCTCCAAAAATTGAGGAACCAAAGGAACATTATGCCGTGGAACCATGTCCCCAAATCAAAGTCAAAAGACATCTGCAAAGGCAAGCCTAGAGAATCATTCAATTTATGTGCCCCCTACTTCAGTTATTCTTTAATAAAGACGATAAATAATGACATTTATATTTTAAGGACATGATTTTTTGGGCAGTGAATAGAGTGCCATAACCACATGTCACTTTAGGATGGCACCTTGGTGATCCAGCATCGTAGTAGAAGAGAAACAACATGTCGGTCTAGTAGATGAATAGGCTAGATATCATTCTAACATATGTGCTCAGCTAGATCTCGTCCTAGTTTACGAGCTCTTGAATTCACAAGAAAAGCATAAACACCTAGAAGACAAGGAAAAGAGTAAGCTCAATTAAAAAATAATTTCCTCTTATGCATACAATCCTATCTGTGATAGTAAAATGTCCTACTATGACTTGGACACAATAACAAAAGATACAAAGAAAATTACCAAAACTAAAATCCTGATTCTTGTAGACAAAGAATCCTAATTAAATAGGAAAATAAAATCAACTCGAATAAAGAAATGCAATATTTCTTAGCTAACAAAAACTTTCCAAGCCAAAATTTAAAACTAGAATAATAAGAATATAAAATCTTCCAAATCTTGTCATGCATCAGTTCCGTCTTTCTTTAAAAACAAAACTCGTCTTTGAGTTTCCGTTGCTTAAAATACCTCGGTACACTTGCACTTGTCTGTATCAACTTTATAACTCAAATTAATTTTCTCGATCGAGAACTTTATGAATGAGCTCCACTTAGCCTCTCCTCCAAAGTATTGTAGTCCCATCTTCTGATTTTTAGCAAGCCGACCATGAACATGATAATATAGAACATGGAATATTTCAACCTCTTGTTTCTCTCCCATAATTTGTTCACTCAAAATTTGTCTTGCCAAGATCCTTTTTTAAGTGTGCTTCAATTGATTAAAAAGATCTAGTAATGGATATTACAAATCCAATCAAATCGTTGCACAGTTGAACCACAATCTTAGAGCATCCATAGTGGAATAATCAAAACCAAAAGGTTGCTAAAGTTAGTAACGTTTGTTCAAAAAAGAGCTCATATTGAAATAACCAAACTTAGCAACCTCTTAACAACTCATCAAATTTTTGACCCTGGGATAATCAAAACTAGCAACCTTTTGCCAATAACCAAATTTATTGGACTCCACGTCTTCTCAATCAAGTCCAACCTTCATTGGTAAGTGAAACTCACTCTCCATAAAGTAAATATTTTATTAGTAGGTGAAACTCACTCTTCACTTTGGCAAGTGGTTGTGCATTTAACAATGTAGATCACTTTATGGATTTTAACGAATGCTCTTCATTTTCACTTATTTTACTACAATTTGAGCTGGGCAACGGACACGAAACACGATAACACGACACGAACCGGACACGAAGTTAGCGGATTAGGGTTGAACATTTCTAACACGAAATACGAAAATGACACGACTCGAGAACACGAATTCTAAATGGGTCGGGTTCAAGTTGAACACGCGAGATACGAAATTGACACGACTAACACGGTTACTAATCTGTGTCACCCTTTAACACGAACATATTTATGTAATATATGGTATATCTGTACTTCTATATAGAGTTGGGCAACGGACACGATAACATGACACAAACCGAACACGAAGTTAATGGGTTAGGGTTGAGCATTTCTAACACGAAACATGAAAATGACACGACTTGAGAAACACGAATTCTAAATGGGTCGGGTTCGGGTTGGATGGTTTATGACACGAACCCGACGGACACGACTCGACACGACCTGTTACCCAGGTCTAACTACAATGCCATTCAATGTAAACCATTAGATTGAGAAGAAAAAAATTTACCATTAAATTTGAATTTTTCCAACTCATTTTGATTATGGGAAAAAAAGAACCAACGTGGGACTTAACATTGCTAACTTTAGCAATCCCTTAAATGGATAATCAAAAGCTGATGTGACAACTTTTAGTTATCTAATTTTGGTTAGGCCACTACAAATGCTCCTAGACTAGGTAGTTTGCGATGCGCCTAAGGCGATTCCCTAAGCCCCCTGGGTTATTGGCCACCCTAGGGTAGTATCCCTGTTGGACACAAGGCACATCATGCTCACCTACTGATGGTCTATTGGCACATCATCTCTGTCAGTAACGTTGTTGTTGTTGTCTCTTGAACGCACCCGACAAGTTCAAGCCCATCATCACCGTTGTTAGGGTTCACTTCATTAACTCCTTTGGTGGCCATTGAGACAAAGGAGCACCACGCTCTAATACAACTTGACACAGTGTTGTAACTGAAGAGAAACTAGATATCATTCTGGTAGACGAATAGGTTAGATATCATTCTATTCCAACACACGTGCTTTTACTAGATCACGTCCAAGCTTACAGGGTCTTAAATCCACAAGAGAAACATAAACACCTTGAAGACAAGGAAAAGTGTATACTCTCAATCCTATTGGACTCTCAATCCTATTGGATGATTGAACTAAAAAGCACTTGCTCTCTTGGGCTGACAATCCTATTTATAAGAGTAAAAAGTCGTACTACGACTTGGACAGAAGTTACAAAACAATAAAGAAAATTATGAAAACTAAAATCCTAATTCTTGTAGACCACAAATCCTGATAAAATAGGAAAACGGAATCAACTCAAATAAGGAAAAGCAATATTTCTAAGCTAACAAAAATTTCCTCGCAAAAATCTAATTGTAGATTAATAAAAATATGTTCTCAGAAAAAAGAATAATAAAAGTACAGAAAATATCTTCCAAATCTTTTCCTACGTCACTCAGAAAAGGTGCCACAAAGGAGCACGATAAGGTATAAGGCTGCACCAGAGAGTGGCATTGTAGGGCGAATCTATAGTCTTCATACTCAGCCAATACTCATCGTATTTTTTTCAGACAATATTCTTGACGTTCGTAAAAGTGATCATATGAACATTTTGTACGCTTGGAAGACGGTGTGGTAGTCATAGATTCAGTATAGGGACTGTCAGCTTCACTTTTCTTAACTATTTTCATGGTTTTGGAGTGTTTGCTTAGTCATCATCTAAGCCCTTGTATCACGAGGCACAACGTGCCGCACCATATGCTAGGATGCATGTTATGAGCATAAAGCCAAGGAAATTAAGAGGAAAAGGACAAAAGAGTAGTTACAGGATTGCTTGGTTTCATCTAACTGGTCAGAGGGCATCCCACCGAGAACAATTCGTAGGATGATAGTCGTCCACCCAGAAGTCCGAGTGTTAATCACAAGGACCAGTCATCAGTCCCGGAATGAGGAGCCAGGAAAGTGATCTTGGCGAATCATGGTTCTAGTATCAAGCCCAAGAACAAGAAACTTGCAACCTTCCAATGAGGTGACATTATGCCGAGGATTAAGCCCTCCCGAACAGAGAAGTCGAGAACGGAATGCATGGGCAGCTACCAAATGACATGGCATGCGCATCCAAAATGGTTACTTTATGTTCCATCAACCAATTAAAAAGGACTGAAGTGACAAGTAGCCGCATGGCAGCTTGGGGATATCCCAACGACAAGCAAAGATCTCAAAAAAGGACGATAAATGAGGTAACCAACCTGAGGGTTGTCAGCCCATTTGCCTATAAATACAAGTAGTGAACATAATAGATGGCTGTGCAAAATACTAGACACTCTCTATAACAAAGATACTTTTTGACATACTTTTTACCCTTGAATGTTCTCGGACAAGTGAGTTCTGGAGGTTTTCCTTGAAAAGGAAACTAACCTGACTGTCGGAGGGCATTCCAGTCAAACCCTACTGGCCAGAGTGCTGCTAACGGTGTGCTGTTTTGCAAAGAGTCCAACTGTCCAAGTCGATTACAGAATCGCATCTTCCAAAACCGGCATTCAAAGAGTAAATCATATCATTAGTGAAGGCATAAAAACCAGCCTCCACACATCTAGTCCTTAGACAGGCGTCAATGGCTTGTGGTTACATCCATGAGGCAAGGCAGTTGGTTTCCCAAACAAAAAAAACTCTAGAGTATTTACCCTCAGCTTAAATGTTTTCCTTCAGTAGCTATAAAGGAATAAGGATATAACATGAATCCATAAGTGAGACACTGCTGCGAAAAAGAAGATGACAATTATGCCATATTGGGTTTTCCCTTTGGAACTAATATAGATAAGTCACCTCCACCATCATATATGAATGTAAGCTGGCAAACCCTTATCTTGACATGATAGGTCCTCAAAGACATGGCACAATGAAAAACATATGTCCTCAAAGGAAATAATTGGTACCACAAGGTCTCTTGTACAAATTAAACCAATGAATATATAACCTGCCTGAAGGATTTGGAGCAGTAGCCCTTGCAAGAGAAGTTCCAACACTTTGATCCCCATATTTGCACCAATCTTCAGTCAATTATCTTACTGAAAAATTTAAGATCAGATCAGAGTCATCAGACATTTATATGTCCCAACTTCCTAAATATGGAAGCAACATAGCCAGTTGAAAACCCCTCTCACCTATCTCCATTTGTCTTTTTCTAGTCGAAATAAGACCTTCAACACCATGCGTAATCTCCATCTGTTTTGCACCATAATGATTTTTTTTTAGTACTTTGTTTGCATTCCAGTTAACTTATAGGCTCGTAAGCAAATAAATATAAAATGTTTCAACTTGGCATTTAACTATGCACCCGATAAATATACCTTGTATGTCTTGTAGAATTACAAAAGTTTAGGGAGGTGCTCAGGGCACTGAAGCTTACAATCATCGAACAAGGAGGCGTCATAACCGAAATGGCCCAACTATATCCCAGAAACTCCTGGCAGACGATGAACATAAATTTTAAGCTATGACGGATGATCAACCATCAGATGTAAAATAAATGAAAGCCACATCATTCTTAATAAATCTGATGCCCAAACAAAAAACATGGTTGCCTTCCCCCACAAATTATGCAATTGAACACCATGGCCGAGTAGTGGTTAACACAGAAGCAAAGTAAAACCAGTGTACTGGTCAATAAAATAGCATGTCAAAAATCTCAATAACAATTAACAATGCAAAATGCTTGCAAACTTGATAAACATCGTTGTGGGAAAAACTTTTTACTCTAACACCTTCCATACAAGCGGTGGCTTGGCAAAACAGTTATTCCAACATCAGAAAGTCGAAAGTTGGAAAATCGGCTTTGACCACAAGTTGGTGATAGAAAACTTGTACGTGGGTACAAACTAAAGGGTCTTCAATTTTGCTATCAAACTCAGATTCCTATAAACCTGCATGGTGGTTTTCTTGCCTTACTCTAGCCACTAGTTTATCCATTGCAGTATAGGGCGGTCATGCTTAGAGCCTTATCTTTCTTTCCCAGCCAGTCCCAAGCCCGGATAAAGGAGGGTTGTGCGTTAGGTAGCTGACAGCCATAACGTAAAAAGCCCGTCAGATCTTTATGACATGAATCCAAATTGATGCTTTACAGGACAAAATGTTGGCCTACTAAGAAATAACAAGTGAACAAGATTAGTGTAGTGGAAATGAGAATGTTGAGGTGGATGTGTGATAAAACTAGATGAGACAAGATTAAAAATGAAACGGTTCGTGAGATGATAGATGTAGCACCTATAGAGGAGAAGTTGAGGGAAAATAGGCTAAGGTGGTTTGGGCATGTCTACTATAGACCAGGAGATGTAATAGTTAAGAGAGCGGATAGAATAGCTTTGGGTAGCAATGCTACGGGGAAGGGTAGACTTAAATTGACATTAAATGCTGTTGCGCACAAAGATGAGTATAATGGGTTTGTGTGATTAAGTAGCCCTTGACAGACCTCAATGGAGGAAAAGGATTCATGTAGCCGATCACAAGTGATTGGGACATAGGGCTCGGTTTGGTTTTGTTAGTATTGGGCGGTCATATGGGTGTTGGGTGTAGGTATGTACCTACGTTTCAAATTCATCTATCATGGATTTTTTAATTTGATTTGCCTTTGAGAATTGTATGGGGAGGGACATGCAAAGGAGTTGTTCTATGGAGCTGGGTGGGCAGAGTGGGGATGAGCGGATGGGAATTACTACCGCTGGGACATGCAATGGAGTTGTTCTATGGAGCTGGGTGGGGGGTGGGGATGAGCGGATGGGAATTACTACCAATTGGGTTTGGTTTTGGTTTTGGTTTAGGATTAGGTGTTAATTTGGGAAATACAGAGTGGATATACTGTATACCAGATGGCACAACATGTATGCTTTGGTAAAAGCAAATATGAGTCCCCTGTTGTACTCCACCTCAGCCGACCGTTAGCAACTTATGAGATTACCGTCTATTTTGGACGAAAAGGGTAACATTGACTTTCGTCACAAAGTGTAAGGGTAAAATTGAAACAAAAAAATTTACAAGGACAAAATTGAATAAAGACCATATAAGTATTTAAGCCAAAAAAAAACTATATGGAAACTGGATTGAAATATATGAGAATTATGATAAGGGGTTCCAGATAACAAATATGCAATACTATATAGTGTGGGAAAAATAGCATCAATTTTGTAACTATGACGCACTGAAACTCCAAAAGGGCGTCATATCCATGTATTGGACACGGGGACACAGCGGGAACACATATTGAACAAGCCACGTGGCATGTCCAATAATTTTTATTATTTTTTGATAGGGGATACGCGGGAGTTTTTGATAGGGGATACGCGGGGGACACGGCTGGGAACGCGCCGGGGACAAGGTTTTGGGTCAAAATGTAACATTTTTAATTTCGGGGGGTTTATATGAAATTATTAAAAATATTTGGGTTAAACTGTAATTATGTCTTTAAAAAGAAATTATACAATTTGTGAAAATTTTCATATACAATGGTCCATAAAAAATTTACATATATTTATTTATTTATATATATACATGGCGTGTCCCCCGCCGTATCTTTATCCCCATTTTTTTAGAATTGTCATATCCATATCCATGTCCATGCTACATAGTTCTGTAGAACAAAAAAGAACATACAAAATGAGAGTTTGGGATACTCAGAAGTCGGAACAATAATTTTAAATTTAAAAACACAATTTGCAGTTATTATTACTACACAACTTTCCTTGTTTTTTATCTTCCGTTATTGATGTCTTACTTCTTCCTTTTAAAGAATACAATTACCCTCTTTGTACTTTTATCGTTTACTTCATAGTTGCTTTGTCGACTCTATCGAGCATTCGGTAAATTAGTCAATTATAACACTTGGATTTGTTTTTCAAAGAGTTTTGGCCTCGAATCCACGAAATATGTTGTCATGTACAGTATGCGACCGAAATGGCTCAAACCATATGGTTGCATTTAGTACACGTTCATGATTTCATTTTTATTTATTTATTTTGAATCTCTTTTATTATAAAGGGTCACCTAATTCACTAGATATTCCATTGTAGAAAATGACATTGACCATGCCTGTCAATTTTTGGCTTGCCACTCTTCCTATTGTTCTCATTCTTACCGGGGTCATCTTGACATATCAAGATCCACCTTAGTTTGGGTTCATCCAGGATCCCAGAATTGTTACGTATGGGTACTATCTCTTCAGCACTATCTGGTTTGTGATGATTTACGTTTATCGCTCGGTTAAGTGACCAAGTCAAGTTTATCGCCCGATCAAGTGTCTGATCAAGTGGAATGAAGTTTCATGGTCCGATGAATCATTTACGATGGTTGGTGCATTTTGCAGTGTATTTTCTCTTCTATATTTGTATTTCTTTACCTAATATTCAATATATTGTACTTCTGATTCTAAGAATCAGGTAATTGGTTGGTGCATTATTAAATAAAGGGGTTTTTAGAGGCTGGCTCCTTTGTTTGCTTTGGTTTCATCCCAACCCTGAATATATCATTTCTACCCAATCTTTTTAAAATAGTCCTGACCCATATTAATTCGAACAAAAATACCCTTGGCTATGAGAATTGTCTCTATGAAAACTGGCTATGTGAACTGGCTATGCGAATTGGCTATGTGAACTGGCCTCACCAAATACTAAAATACACAATTCACATAACCAAAAATACACAGTTCGCATAGCCTCACTACACACTAAAATACACAGTTCACATAGCCTCAACACACACAGTTCACATAATCCACTACGCAGTTCACATAGCCCAAATACACAGTCCACATAGCCCACCACATAGTTCACATACCTCTAAGACAAACTAAAAATACACAGTTCACATAATAGCTAACATAGTTCACATACATAATGAATACACAATTCAAGTAACCTCACACAACAATTCACATAGGCTCACCACACAACATACATAGTTATAGTACGAGTATACAAACTTGATAGGTACGAAGACAATATTTACTCAAACTTAATTAATTCCCCACAGTTTTACCACTTTAGAAAAAATAATTGATAATTTCAACCTAATGAACTTTCTCCCAAACTTGCTTGGAGCCTCATGTTCGTCAAAAAGCTCATCAAGAAGGCTTCGAAGAAGGTAATCAAACTAATCAATGAACCTGCTTTTTTTTCCTAGTGAGATGCCAATACCCCAGTACATATTCTCCAACCTGAAGCTCCTTTCCCTAGTATTCCAAATGGCAACCACCTTGATCCATGCCCGATGCAAATCCATCTCGTCGACACCCGTCTCTCCAACTCATGGCCACCACCGCTGCCGCCTTGCTCTGATCCTCCATCGCCGACGCCCCACTGTCAACAATTGCTGACCCGTATTTCCTCTTTCTATGTATATTAAAAACTCGTGGGCTATGAAGATCGAACTTCAGATGTAAACTGATAAAGTTTCGAAGTGATCAAAGATCAGAAATGGCAAGAACAACGCCAAGAGAGAGAGAGAGAGAGAGAGAGAGGAGTAAGTGGTCTGTCAATATGAAAGCATCATCGCCCGTAGTCATCGATATGAGAGGTTCCCATTCACCTTCTCTCTCTAAGTGCAAAAAAGTCATTAAAGAACATAACCGAGCCTATCAGGTTTGGGAACAATATTTAGGGTTGGGATGAAACCAAACCGAAAAACTAGGACCCGCCTCTAATTTTCTATTAAATAAACTGAATGTATTCTTGCATCATTGTGTATGAATACTATTTCTTCTGCATTATCACAGCAGTAATGTTTTGAGTTTATCGGTTTGGGAACAATATTTAGGGTTGGGATGAAACCAAACCGAAAAACTAGAACCCGCCTCTAATTTTCTATTAAATAAACTGAATGTATCCTTGCATCATTGTGTATGAATACTATTTCTTCTGCATTATCACAGCAGTGATGTTTTATCACAGCAGTGATGTTTTGAGTTTATCGGTTTGGGAACAATATTTAGGGTTGGGATGAAACCAAACAGAAAAACTAAGACCGGCCTCTAATTTTCTATTAAATAACCTGAATGGATCCTTGCATCATTGCGAATGAATACTATTTCTTCTGCATTATCACAGCAGTGATCTTTTGAATTTATCGTCCTATTATATGACTATCTGATCACGTGAAATGAAGCTACGTGGTCCGAAGAGCCATTTTTGATGATTTACCATTTTTTATTGTATTTTTGTGTTCTATTTTTATTTTTTATGTAACTTCTAATTTTTAAAAATATGTAATTGGTTGGTGCATGCACGATTATATGGATTAAACGGATTCTTGAATCATAGCGTCTGAGTACTATCTCTTATGCATTTATCGCCTGATTAAGTAATTGTCTAATCAAGTAAAATGAAGTCTCATAGTTCCACGAGCCATCTATGATGAAGAACTACAAGACACTATTATCTCATTATTAAAAGAACTACAGTTTACTTGCCTCCCTAATAGCAGCACAGAATTCCAAGAACTGAAAGGCATGGCCAGCGTCTTCTAGTGGTAGCTCAATCCCTTGTCAATCCCTAATCGGATGCTGGCATTAAAATCTTCGTTGTGGAACTTCATGGCATTTGTCTTACTCTTCCAACGTTTGCTATCTTGAATCTCTTTTAACCCTTCTTGCTTCAATCTTTTTTGCTTTTCTCATCAAGGTTTGAAGGCAAAGGTAGACGTAAATTGGAATTGCTGTTTTCGGTTATAGAATTTTCCTTTCCCCACTGTTTAGGCAAAGCAACAGCAGGCTCTGGTCAAAAAAAATGGTTTAGTAACATGAACGGTTGTAGACCCTATCCACAAGACAATAAATCAGATTCTCAGAATATCCTTCACAGAAAATAAACATAATAAATACATTGTTCGAAGTGGAAATCTTTGTTGGCCCAGTATCTGGGCTTTTTACAATCTTGTCAATACCATAATTTTCAAGGCCTTTAACACAGAGCAGCTCTGAAACAGAGGAAACTCCAGTAGCCTTGGCTGTGTGCACGAGTCTGCCAGTGGGTTGGTGTCCTTGCTTCTTCCTAAAAAGAGCATGTTTCCAGATTCACCACCAGAATACTTTAAAACATAAACAGCTGGAAAGTTGGCAAAACATACACCTACCTCTGCAACAACTGAAATTGCAGATGCCTCTGCACTTCGGACAAAGCCAGTCCTCCAAAACTGTCACTTCTTCTACCTTCATATCTGTTTTAGGATCAGACAAGTCAGTTCCATTGGGGTTGTGCATGTGTAATGTGTATTAAAAATGCCAAATGTGTAAAAGGAACACATCGAAATTCCGTTTGACCAAAAAAAAAAAAGGAACACATCGTCATGTCTAACCTGTTCAATAGGCAATTTTTGCAGTAACTGGTAGTACATGGCTTGTTCTTCTTCTTGTTCTTGCAGGAAGCCACCAAACCCATGGCTTTATGGCGCCACTGGTAAATAATACACTTTAGATTATGAACCAATATAATCCCAAACATAAGAAACAAGGACACAAATATTTTCCGAATTGTGTTGCTCATGGAATCTACTTGTACCATCCCGCAATAACATTAAGTTACTATCCCAAAATAACAGGTCACAAAATTGGCATGATTACCGTCCAATAGACCTAATTGGCAGATCTTTAAGTATAGTTGTGAGTCTTGTGACATGTTCTCATCAACCAAGTAGATACATGCATGTATGATTTGGTAGAATTAAATTTAGATGTTTGGTAAGTATCCACACCATCGATAAACATAAACCATTGGCTCACAGATTCAATCCTAAGAGCATAAACATAAATCTCAACACCTTAAACTTTTTTACTCCTTGGATCTTATCACATATCTCCAACAAACACATCTCGAATAATTTTGGGGGCCCAATCCCACCGCCCACTTGCAGGGAGCCGAATTAAAGCCGGAGCAAGGCTCCGTATGGACTGACCCCAAAGGAGTTGATAGGACTTGAGAGGTTTCGAAGCAAAAAATATAAACTAGAACTAATTTAAAAGTAAGTGTCAAACTCAACTACCTCCAACATTACCCGCCTACCAACCCAGAAAACATCCACGGTACCGACACATCTCAGATGATATGAATGAATTGTCAATTTAAAAAGGCCTACTAACCAACCAACCAACCTAGCCCACATTTCAGTTCTCTAAATCTATCTAGTTTGACAGAACAACCAAACGGAACAATAAGGGATTGGATCCTCTCCGGTCAAAGGTTTGGACCAGATGAGACAGTCGAAATCTGAACCACACATTGACTATCATTGGTAAGAGTCTCTCGGGAAATCCAATGGTCCACATTTGAACTGTCTTCTCTCGTCGAGAGGATCCAATTCCGAACAATAATTGGATTCGTAGGGTCTGCCACGTAGCTGGATTAGTTTAGTTTGAAATTGAATTACCCAGCCAGCGTACAGCGCAAGGCATGGTTCAAATCTCGAAATCTCAAACTTTTTTTTGATAGGCCTCGAAATCTCAAACTACCAATTACAAGGCCCAGATAATCAAAACAACTTTCTAACACTTTCAAATTTTCTTAAACTATCTCATCAACTAAACTGGCCCCGTTATCACAGAAACTAACAACTGGGTTTTTTTTACGAGGGTTCCATCAGATTACTACCTGGTGACATGATCGAATTCCCATCGCTGCTGCTACTGTTCTTCCCGTTCTGCTCAGCTAAGTTAGAGGCGGGGTTCGAACCCACCGCTATGTTTCTTCGGCAGTTGAAAAAGTCTAGAGAGAGAGAGAGAGAGATTCGCCAGGAATTTGAATTGTTACTATCTCGGGTGGTGAAATTGGGAAAATTGGGCGCGGGAAGTGAAATTCCACGGGGGAATTCGGAGGGGCGCGAAATGGAATTTAGGGCTTGGTTTTTGGTTTTGGGCCAATTGGGGCGATGATCTCGATTTCCAGTCCTTTCCATGAAGAGGGCCGCCATTATATATGGGAGATTAGCCTATCGCTACTCCACTTTTGACAATAAACTAGTATATATATTGTGGTAAACGGGATGGACGAGCTTTTGAAAGTGTTCGAGTTCAACTTGTTCAATACTAATCTAGTTTGAGCTTGACTCGAGACCAAATAATCAAGTTAAAGCTTGGATCGTTAACTATTGAGGCCTTCGAGTTCAGTTCATCTGCTGACCGAGCCGAACTGCTATAGACTGCTGGAAATTTCTAGATTTTGTGAATGATAATTGGGACGTTCGGAGGGTCTCCCGAGACAATCGAAGAGGACTCCCGTTGGTTCGTTGAATCTGGACGAAGCTATTCAAATTTCCAGCAGGTTTTGACTGAATTACACCCCATGAATGGAGGTTAATGCTGGCATTTCATTTGCACCTGCCATTCATTTGGCAGTTTTGTGTATTGATTCTCCCCTATTCAAGGCTGAGAATTCAATTCCCGTATTGAATTTCTGGCTGTTTTCCAAGGCTCTGAGCAGTATATAAAGGGCAGTCATTTCTTCATTCTGCACCAGCAAATTCACAACATTCTAGCATACTCCAATATTCGTTTATGAGAGAGAGAGAGGCAGGCGGTAGTCAGTTCGCTAAGGCTCGATGGTGTTCCGACGGCTAGCGGTTCAACCGAGCTAACTCTGGGAGAAAGTCGCCGACGCAACCTACAACACCCACGGTAGGGGCGAATCTTTTTTAAGGAGACTGTGGTTCGACACAAGACTCGGTTTTGATCCAAAACTCTGTTTGTATCTCGTACTACATAATCTGTCTATTGTTAAGTATTTTGTAACTTGATATGTTCATGTAATCATGTTGTTATTAATGAAATTGTTCTCTGGAATTTCTATTATTGCCGATTTTTCCCCAACATAGACGTGGCAAGTTATAACTAACTCATGATCAGCTCGTTAAAAACTATGCTAAGCTCAAGTTCGAGCCGAGCCCAAAATAAACTAGCTCGAGCTTGGCTCATTTTTTTATATCGAGGTGTTTGAGCTTAATTCATCTACAAAACAAAGCCTTCTATAAATGACTCGAACCGCAAGTGAAGTGGAGTGCAATACAGTTAATGTCTCACTTATACTCTCATGGGCAGCGTTCGATTCGTGTAAGTACTCATTTCCCTCCTCAAGTACCATAGGATAGAGTAGATTAAGATTAACAAATGGTAAAAAAAAAAAAAAAACGAGCCAAACCGTTACGAAAGAGCTAAGTTACAAATAATTCGAACTCGGCTTGTTTACTATACAAGCTTAAAACCCGAGCTCGGAATTTGCTATCAAGTAAACAAGTCACACCGAACCTCCAGCTGCTCGCAACTAGCTCGATTCGTTTGCAAACCAAGAATAAAGAATCAGTAAAATTTGCTTTTTAGGTACTCTATCAATGCACGGATGACATTGTTACAATAATAATACTCGATGGATCTGGCTTCGGCGTCATGGTTCCATGCAGTTTTTTTGGTTTGTTATATTTTCTTTTCTTTTGTTAGTTTTTGTATTTTGGGACCGATAGTGTCCCCTCTTATTGTACTGTATTTGTTTATATATAAATCGAGTTTACTTTCTGGTAAAAAATATGTGGTCATCAAATGCCGTCATGCGTCATAGCATTATTTTACTTGATGAGAATAAATTCTCTCCACCAGGTTGGAAACCCCAGTTTTCCTCAAAACCAATAATATCATGTCATGTCATCAAATTGTACCAGAAAATGGAAGAATCACGAGCAACACTACAGACACCGCACCAAAAATGCGGTGGGCGACCACCGCATGTCGTGTGGGGTCCACTCCGGGTCCCACAAGAATAATTCAAGCAGTTCAATAATTTACAAAAAAAAAAAAATTGAGTGGGCATCGCGAAACGTTAGCTCAATTTGATATGTGAAGGTGCTCGAATCAAGTTTCTTATCTTTGGAAAATCGAAAAAATGGAAAGATTGGTTTTCTGGTGTACAAAAAGATGAGAAGCTTGATCCGAGTACCTACACATATCAGATCGAGTTGATGTTGCGCAAAGCCCGCTCGTTTTTGGTAAAGTTATTGAATGGCTCGAATCATCCGTGCAGGCCCAGAGTGAGCCTCACACGGCATGCGATGGCTGTAGACTTTTTAAAGAATCATGTGATTGCTAGTTTGGTCCTCTAACTTGGGTTGAGGGTGGACATGGCTTTAAAACATAAATAGTGTAGGTGCAGAAAAACAGAGAGTACCTGGAGCACTGTTATTTCGTAACAGTTTCACGTGATTCTCGGTCGATACCCCTGTGCCTTCGCCGGAACCCTAATCTGCAAGACAAACAAGGGGTGAGCGCACCTCCACCTCTCGTGGCGAAGGCCCTCCGATGCCTAAGTTAGTATCTCGTACTGGTCTCAAACCCTAATTATCAGTAGGAAAGTGTATAAAACATACAACGTAATGCGTGCCTTTTGCCTCTAGGTTTACCTTATATTTATAGACATATGTCTGCTTGCTCTCCAAGCATCCTCTTCAACCCAGGACTCCTATCCCGTACAGGAGACCTGGTTTCCCAGGGACTCTCGTGCCCAATCAACCGAGATCCTTTTTCTACAAGGATTTACCCTATTATGGAATTCGTTCCATAATAGGACTGCTTTTAAACTTATCTTTATCTAAACACGGGGTCTCGCTCTCTGAAACATTCCCACCGCTTATTGAACACTGCTTTCGCTCTATCTCTTAAAGCCGCTTATCAAGGATTCTATCTGTTCGGCATGCCCTTTGCCGAACAGACTGCACTATAAGTTCTACCACTTTGGACATAAACCTATCCAGCCGAACAGCTCGTACTCGAACTAGGATGTCTCATATCCCTGTTCCCGAACAGTCATCTGTTCGGTGCACACTTCGGGTTGCCGGCCCTTATTATTATGGTGCCTTTCATCACCTTTCTCATTGCACTATTTACATCACGTGTTCGGCTCGCGTTTATATCAGTTCGGGAATACCTCCCTACAAATAGTAGTAACTTATTTTTTGTCTTTATTTAAAAAAGATCACAATTATTAATTTTGCGTCAAACTTTTGTTACTTATTGATTCGTCTCGACGAGAAGAATCGAAAAAGTATAAAATTTTGATCGAAAGTCATAATATTTTTAGAAAAGACAAAAGTTTTAAAAAAAATGTCTTTTTGACTTATTTTTGTCTTTATTAAGAAATTATGAGTTTCGATAAAAAAAAAATTACTTTTCCGATTCCTTTCGTCGAAACAAGTCAATAAAGTCACAAAAGTTTAATACAGAACAAACAAATACAAAAAAAAAATCAAATAAAAATAATAAATATATAACTTTACAATCCAAACCCACCCTAAACCTTTTACATACTCCTCCTCCTACTAGTACTATTCCTACAAGCCAAGTCGAAAACTTTAACCAATCGAAAAGTTTTTTTTTTTTTTGACGAGAACCGATCAAAAAGTTTGAGTATTAACCTAGATAATCCTTTTTCCCGATAGTCAAAAGTGTTCGGGTCAATTTACGCCCACCTCGATTATTTCTCTTCCCAATCCGATCAAAGATAGGCCGTCCACACCGGAACTAGGGATTAAAAAAAACCATTGTTCATGGTATATGACTATATTGATTTGAACCGATGCGAAAATCTTATTCTTTTAATCATTTTATTCTAAAAAAGCATGACTAATTTTTATCTTTAGGGCTCTCATAATTAAGTATTTGCTCTTTATTTGGGACCCTGTAAAGCCAAATACTTAATTATAAGAGCCCTATAGATAAAAATTAATTATGACGCTTTAGGATAAAATGATCAGAAAAACAATATCATCACACCGGTTCAAACGAAATGAAAATTGAAGCACTTAATTTTTTAACCATATTTTTTGATATATAAACAATCTAAAAATTTTAAATGCTCCAATTTTGAATATGTTTCAGTGCGAATATCTTATTTTCTGGTCATTTTATCTTGAGGGTCAAATTAATAGTTGCCTCTAAAACTCTCATAATCAAGTATATGCTCTATAGGCAACGTATCAATATGGTCATATTCCATGAACAAAGTTTTTTTTTTAATCCCCTAATTTCAGCGTGGATGGGCTAGCTTTGATCGGATTGGGGAGAGAAATAGTCGAGGCGCACATAACCTGAACGAACATATCTGACTGTTGAAAAAATAGGGTTATCACACTGTAGGATACCCAAACTTTTTGATTGGTAAAGATTTTGGCTTTGCAGGAGTAGTACTACTGTAAAGGTTTTAACCCAACCAAACTAGCAATCACGTGTGATTCTTGAAAACTGGGGGTTTTCAACCATGTCTGAGATAATTTATTCTCTTCAACTGGATATTTACTCCACCTTACCTCAACAGTCAACACAACTCATGCGTTAGACCCAATAATATGGGGGAGGGTGTCACATTTTCAATCTCATTGGGAGGTCATTTTTCACACCAAAAATAAATACTTAAAACTGAGCGAAAACCTCAATTCAAATAGAATAGTGGTTTAAGTTTAGGTATTATACCACGGAGATCAAGAGACTAAGTTATTTATTTATAAAATCGATTCCTAATTCAATTCAAGAAAGAGTGATTGGAGTTTTTGGTTAACTAAAATTATCTAAGTAATTAAAAGTAAGAAAGATGTTGAATTCAAATATGGAAAAAGGTCGAATCCACCCTAATTTCGTAACCAAGCAATTATATTAATTTTAGGAAACCAATTACCGAACGACAATGATTCCCCAGAAGCTACAAGCCCTATCGATATCGCCAAGAAAATAACATGTAATTGAAAATCGGGCATAACTTATCTTCGGTTGGCACGAATCGTCTTCGATTCTATAACTAATTAATCTAGGCATGACTCGCCTTTTCTAGGCATAGATTATCCTAAAACTCAATTCCATGCACAAAGAAAACTGTTGCATAAATATGTATTTGTAATCACAGAAAACAAACACATAACACTAGATTGGAAGAATAAGTTTTAATCATAAAAACAAGTCTCAACATTATGCAACCATCACTTCGGTAATCAAAATCTAAAATTAACATAAAAATATAGTTTCTCATTTAGAATTTCATCTACCACCATAAGAAAGAGAATCAGTTGCTCATGGAGAGAAGAGAATTGGAAGACGCTGATGTAATCTCCATGATCAGCGAACAGCAACTACAACTTCCTTGCACGTCCCCTGCTGGCACGACCAAAAGCTGCTGCCGACTTCAGTAGGTATCATGTTCTTTATATAGGATTTCAAAGCTTATTACATAAAGGTCCCTTGGAGTTCGGATAACATTGAATTAGCAATAGAACTTTGAAACTCTTGCACTTTAATTCCGAACTTCGATTAAACCTTCGTTTTTTTATCCAAAATCTTAGACAATAACCTCGAGCAACCTATAAATATAACAACACATAATGAATACTAATTAACAAATATAAAAGACTAATAAATATAGATTGGAGGGCCAAAATATGTATATATTAACAAATATAAAAGACTAATAAATATAGATTGGAGGGCCAAAATATGTATATTTCGGCACTTATCACTCGTCGACGTAACAAAAATTATTATTACCATTTTCGTATGATAGCGAATTTAGTGGTATGAAAAAAATTAGTCCATCTATATTTTATTTGACAAATTAAATTAAAGTTTTTCTCACTTTCGAAAGTGTACCATGATGCAAGTAAAATGGTAGTAAACACCTTATACTTCCATGCATTTGACAAAGTTCAAACTTCACCAAATACAACTAACAATAATGCTGATTTTTGCCGAAGGAAAAAAAAAAAAGAGCTTTTCATGAACAATGCTGATGGCTATTTCAAACGCACTTCAATAATGAAAATCATCCATTTCTCATACCTCATTAGGCCATCAACCGCGTCTAAGAACAAATGATTTCAATCATCAAAATGAACCCGAATAGGACCTGTAGATAGACTAACCCGAATAGGACTTGCAAATAGACCAACCCGAATAGGACCTACAAATAGACCAACCGCACCGGTGAGTTGTTCTTCGCCCAAGCTTATTCTCAACAATGTGTTACGGTTTGGGTCATTGTCGCGTGGCCTCAAAATATATTTGGTTCATCAGAGTTGCAGCCATGGGATGCAGGATTTGAGGCAGGTCACCTGCTCCGAAGTCAAATTTGATGAAAATATAGAGACCAATGCCTTCTAGCCAAGTCACAAAATTAAAGTCCATCGTAACATTAAAAGTGCATACCTATATCTGCGAGGGATTCATGAATTCGAAAAATTCAATGCATAAATAGAGAATTCTCCGGCAATTATTGTGCTTCATAATTGCATGAGAATGTAGAATGTGTTAATAGAAAATCAATAGACAGTCCATGGAGGATGGAAAATGACATGGTTATATAGAGTTCTGAATCTATTGATCTTGAGCTTATGTTGAGATAACAACACTTCATGTTCAACTGTTAAGATTCATCAGGATGCCATTCTACTATTGCTAACTTGTGACGGCCACCACAAGCAACAAGCTTTGCACACCAACATCTTCACCCCCTCTAAGATTTTTTGGTGGTGGGAGGTTTATGGGCACCTCTGAGGGATGACCAGTAGTTACTTTTCTCCCGTATCCTAGACGCCGGTGGTTACCTCGGCCAAATTGTCAAACACCAAATCTTATCAGTCAATTAGGAATACCGTAAGAAAAAAGCAAAAGAATGTCTTCATACCAAGATTTACTAGAAAAACACAAAAAGCAAGGCCTAGATTGTAGTGGACCAAAATATCCAAAGGTTCAAAGGGTTTAAAGGGTTGCACTGAGGGCCCATCGTTCAGCTATCTCTGTCCAGTTGAGGATGGGAAAAGCATCTTGAATACGTCAACGGTCTTCTACCGAATGAAGGGTGGGCCTGAGATGTCTCACCGAGCTTCAGGCATTCGTCCGAGCATACGTGTTCTTGCTCAGTTCGGTTCCACTCCCTGTCGTTCGGTAGAATATCTTCTCCTGTTGACTCCTTAGTTGCTCGACTGAAGGACTTAACGTTCGGGTGTTTGTTTGTTCGGGAATCCCTTCGGATGTGGTTGTTGGCGAATGCTTTGAAAGATCTATTTGATAAGACCGATGATAAGCACGTTCGCCTTTCTGATAACCGATGGGATGTCTCTGTGAGATGTGACATCCCTGACATTGACCCACGCGGGCCTGCAAATCTCGAAGGGCGGCATTCATTAACTGCACCTGACATGTGACGTCATCCGAGCGTGGCGACGCGCATGCAGTTCACTCCCACCTTGCTCAGCTCTCCAAACATTTGCCTATAAATAGATGAATACCCCTCTTAGGCCAAGGACCCAAAAAAAAGGCAGATACTCTATCTCTCTCCACTATAGTTGTTCTTCCTTTTCCTAACAAACTTATTACCTTCCTCCTCCATATTCTGACTTGATCATCGGAGCTTCTATCTAGAGGAACAATCCCCTCCGATTTGCAGGTACATGGCATTCCACTTCATTTCTCCACGGTTCAACAGCAAGGAGAAAGGGTTTAAGAGGTGCTAGGTTAAATTAGCCCCCAACAATTGGCGACTCTGCTGGGGAAGAAAGTACTTCTTCTAACAAACAGTGGATCTGTTCTTAACCTAGGGGCACTCATTCTCTTCTCCTTTTCCATTTCCAGAGATGACTCAACGCCTCCCGCCTCCAGGTCCGGAAAACTTTACCCTCGGGTTGGCTGGGTTTGGATCCCTGAACGTCGAATCCAGTCAAGCAGCAAGAACAACACTTCCGATTTCTCGTCAACTCTCCTTTCCTCCTTCCGAGCTAGACATCGCCCTGACGGAACAGAAATGCCAGGCGGCGGTCATAGCTCTTCTTCAGCAACGACTCGAAGAGCGAGATGGTGGTGTGCTCGCAACACCAGCCCACGGCCATCCTGCCGAACCAAGCCGCCCAAAGAGGTCCTATAAACGAAGCCGAAAATCAAGACAAGCACTAACATCAGGGCCAGCGGGCTCCGAACGTCAAACCGTATTCGAGCAACTCGCGCACACTCCTGGGGACCAACTTACATCTACCCGTCCGCGCCTAGCTAGCCTCGTTCTGGCTAAGAGTTCTCGATCTTTGGCAATGAGCTCCACGGCCAGGATGAACATGACTGGTGTTTCGGGGCGTACACGTCCCATCCCTCGATGGCACTTAGGACAGTCAGAAGGAAAGAGGCCCATGGACCTAACTTATGCACCTGGGCGTGCCCCATGAGTAGACACTCCGAACACTCCGGACATACTAGGACGATTTCCAAACATAACCACAATGGGCGGCGTTCTACAGATTCACACGACCATTACCGAACAATAAGTAGGGGTGAACATTCGAAACATGGCAACACAGTGGTTTTGTATGATCAGTATACGGGAAGGCCAGTCGTATATCAACAAGTGGACGCAGGAGTGGATCCTCGGCCAGCTCGCCATGGGGGCTTGCGAGGTGAGAGACCAGAACCTTTGGCTGAAAATAGACCTCGGCACCGAGAGCGGAATGGACGAACGCGACATCACCACAGAGAGCCTAGGGCGATTCCCCAGGTTCGGCAGGAGGCACCACTTCGTAATGTCCCACTTGTTCCAGAGCCTGTGGATGATTCCAAGCTCGGGAAAGCCAAGGCATCACCCTTCATCGATGCTATCCAGCAAGAATGGCCGTCGGACTAATTCGTCCTGCCGAAGCTCAAACGTTATGAAGCTAAGGAGGATGCAGTCGCGTTCGTTTACCGGTTCAGACAGACGATGAACCTCCATAATTTTTTCGACGCACTCATGTGCAAGATCTTCCCTCTTACTCTAAGTGAACCGATAATGTTATGGTACAATCAACTCAAGCCGAAGTCCATCAAGTGCTTCAACGAGTTGGAGTTGGAGTTTACCAAATGGTTTGTAACAAGCAACGTTCAACCGAAGACGCTCTCCATGCTGGTCAACATGAGGAGGATGGCAGGTGAAACTCTTCGGCTGTACACCGAACGATATTGGGAGGTGTACAACCTCATTCCCGATTGTGATCAAAGCGTTGCTGCAGAGTCATTCATGAACGGATTGAACCCTACCTCAGCAATGTTTAGAGATTTATCTCGAAACCCGTCAAAGACCACGGGAAAGCTCATGGTAATCATAGAAAAAGATTGTGTTCACGAAGAGGCAGTAGCCGAGCAAAATGCCCCAAAGACTGTAGACAACCCGAAGGCCGCTGCGGTGGCGAAGAAACAGGGGGTTAACATTCTGCAAGGGCAAACTGGGCAGGGCAACGCTGGTCCAAGAACGAATAAATCGAACAACAGGAACAAGCCTCCCTAGACTCCACAGCAGCAGCACCCTTGGCAACAAAGGCGGAGGGAACCAAGGCCGGATGAGTACGTGGCCGAGCGCACCGCATTCACTGAGCCAATTTACAAGCTTCTGAGTATCATAGGCCAACTGCCATTCTTCGTTTGGCCAACAAGGTTCTTTGGAACGGCGGGCAACGGTCCAAGGATGTGCACGTTCCACAAAGAGCATGGCTACTACATGACCCAATGCCAACCGTTCAAACGGTACTTAGAAGAGCTTGCTGCGGCTGGACATCTTAATCAGTGGATTGATCTTCGGAAAAATCCGTTTCCCCCTCCACCACCTACCATTAGGAATATCGTTGGAGTAATTCAAGGCCTTGTATCCGAGGGTAGAGCTGTCGAGCTTCTTTCCGAAATCGACAGAGTTGTTGCCGCATTGTCTGTTTGTAATGTGGGAGTTTCACCAAAGAGAAAGTGGGTGGATTCAAGCCTTGACGGTCCGATAACATTTATGTCCGAGGACTTTCATGGAGTTCAGATGCTTCATACTGACACCTTTGTCGTCACCATCACAGTGAACTCATCCACAGTCCAACGAGTGCTGGTTGACCAGGGAAGCTTGACTGATGTAGAGACCCATTTAAATTTCAATACTTTTAATGTTAAAATAAAATTAGAGTATTGAGGTAAAGAGAGAATATGATGTGGATATGTGATTTAGGTTGAATAGGATAGAATTTGAAAGTTTGGGGTGAAAATTGGAATTGGTATGAGTGGTGGTATAAATAGGTGAGAGTGAGTGGTAGAGAATCATTTTTCCCACTTTCCCACTCACGTCTCTCTCTCTCTCCCTCTCCCAGTCGATGTCTTTCTCTCACTCTCTCCCTCCATATAAACCTTGCAATACACTTTAAATGTTTGAAGATCCACCTCCACCCTATCGTATTAAAGTGTTCTCGACTAGTAGATCGCGCAAGTAAAGCTTGGAGGAGGAGTTTTGTGGTGAGATTCGAGTTTGGAAGCTAGGGCTTGCTTGGGAGTTGAGGGTTTTGCTCAAAACCCATTCGGTAGGGATTTCTCACTTCTAATATATGTTTATGTGTTGATCTGGTGTTTGAACCATGCTCTAGATCGTTAGTTTCGTTGTTGAAAATGTTCTGGTGAAATTTGAAAATCGTGGACTGAAAACCTAAGTCCTACCGGTAGGAGTTTTGGACCTACCGGTAGAAACGCTGTCCAGTAGCGTCATTTTGTGAAATTTTGGTCTTCTACCGGTAGGAGATTAATCTCTACCGGTAGATATTCAAAAATCAGCATTTTTGGAAAAATTTCGAACGGGTATAACTTTTTCATCCGAACTTCGTTATGGGCAAATTTTATATCGAAATTCATGTACGGAAGGTCTACCTTCCAATGGTGGTGGTCTCATCTCTCAATTCTTAACCGATAAGGTTTGGTAGCCGAAATAAGATAGATATGTTCGTATACGTTAGGAAATCCCTTCCCTTAGGATCATGTGGATGAGACACGGATGCTCTTAGGTTCTCTTGAGTACTTCATTGAATGGTTTGACAAGCCTAGTGATATACTTTAGGCTTTGTAATGGTTGTTAGGTTCCGTATGAGTCCTTTGACACCGACGAGGGTTTAGAGAACATAAGGAATATAGGTGGGTGAATGTTGTATGTGTTGACATACGATGTGAGAACGTAGATCACTCTTTTGAGTTAAACAATGCTAGGCGTGAATACAAGGGACAATTTTCTTTATGTTTGATATGCGATGCATATCTTGCGTAACTTGTACGGTTTTATGAGTCGCAATGTGGAAATCTATGAATTAGAGAATATCTCTTGATATGTGAGTGCTTGTATGGTGATGAGAAACTAATAATGTAATAAAAACGAGTTGATTGAGGTGAAATTATCCATGCTACTTCTATGTGAATAAGTCTTCGTTATGAATTCATTATATGTGGTTGAGATGAACGACTGAGTTGTAAAGTATATAGGAGGAATTTTGGGTACAATGACCTATGATGGGTTACTTGAATTGGCTCCATCAGTGAGAGAGGTGCTAGTGGGGAGTATCGGGACTCCGTAAATGGCCCGGCAGGAGCTTTTGCTCATGACACAGAACGAAAAGGAAATGATGACACGATGTGAATGGAAATGGGCTATCATTGTAAAAGTGTGAGTGATATGAAAGACATTGGCGTTGTGATTCTTTGATTATGATAGTTTCATAAGTCAAGATATTAGATTGGTTATTCGAAATAAGATGAGGGGCAGTGGTAGTCATTAGAAAAGCATATAGATAATAAGTTCTTGGGGTTAATTTAGAGTATTGGTGCGTAGTCATGGTACTTCAATTATGTCGTCGACTTTACGAAAACTGCTTGTCGTGTATTGTTTCTCCTTTGAAATACCGTACCTTACTTCAGTTATTCACCTGTCATCCCATTTTCATATAATGGTTGTGTAGATTTCTCTACTGGGCTAGTGTAGCTCAACCTATTATTTTCAGGTGTGAACCTGGAGCGGTAGCATGGAGTGAAGTGCATGTATTCTAGTGCATATTATCGGAAGAAGTGGTAAAGGAGACTCGTGGATATTTTGGTAAAACATATGTTTGGGAATGTAATAGAACTTTAACTATATCTTTTTAATGATGTAGTATATTCAAACTCTTGGAGTTAGATTTGTAATTTAATGATCAGGACTTGGTGAACTCTTTTGGGGTATTATGTAAGATAATGTGAGAGATTTATTTATGAAAAGCTATTTTATTTATGTTGAAAATCGAGGGCGTGACAACTGAGATACTGTTTTATTCAGCGTACAAGAATCTGGGACTCTCCCTAGATTAGCTTCGGACAGCAAGCATGCCCCTCGTCAGCTTCACCGGTGCTCCTGTTTGGCCTCTCGGTTGGATAACTCTTCCCGTACGAGCTGGCTCCCGGGTGATTGATGTCGAATTCGTGGTGGTTAATTCTCCAAGTCCCTACAACATCATTCTCGACCGAACCTGGCTACATGGAATGAAGGCAGTTGCTTCTACCCTTCACCAGGTGATGAAGTTTGCTAGTTGGAATGGTCGACAGGGAGAGCTTTAAAGGAGATCAAGTCCAGTCCAAAAAGTGTTATGTTAGCACTGTAACTAACGAGCCGAGCTTCTTGGAAGTAAGAACTAGTGAGGATGCCCATTACAGAAGATGGTGAACGGTACTTTCTTGTCGGTAGTTCTTTGGATGAGACCGAGCGTATGGAGATGCTTAACTTTCTCACAAAGAACATCGAAGTATTTGCTTGGACTCTCGAGGAAATGCCAGGCGTAGATCCTTCATTTGCCTCTCATTCTCTTAACGTTGATCCAAACAGACGACCCCCTAGTCCAGAAGGTTTGTCATTCGGCCGCTTTGCATATGGAAGCGGTGATGTTTGAAGTTGATCAGCTATTGAAGGCTGGGGCTATCCGAGAAATCTTGTGCCCGACTTAGCTCGCTAACCCTGTAGTAGTCCCGAAGAAAAATGGAAAGCTTCGGGTTTGGGTTGACTTTACGAACCTCAATGATGCTTGTCTGATGGATAGCTTCCCACTTCCGCGGATAGAACAAATGGAACACGCGGTTAAGCTTCACAGATGCATATCGGGGCTATCATCAGATCGCTTTGGCCGAAGATGATTAAGAGAAGACAACGTTCATTTCTCTCGGAGGGACATACTGTTATAATGTCGTACCGTTCGGGCTGAAGAACACTGGAGCAACTATCCAGTGAGCAATAACGAAGATGTTTCTCCTGAAGCTCGGTAAAACGATGGAAGCATACATTGACGATATGGTGTGTAAGAACAAGCTCAGCAGGGATCATATTCGGGACCTCAGAGAGATTTTTAAAATTCTTAATGAAAACAAGCTCCGCCTCAACACTGAAAACTGTGCGTTTGGTGTGGGTTCGAGAAAGTTCCTGGGCTGTATGGTGAGTCGCCGAGGGATAGAAGTCGACCCAACTCAGCTCACCGCTGTACAAAATCTATGAGCTCTAACCATAATTAAGGAGGTTCAACGATAAACATGTGAAGCTCAATGTGCTGCAAGATAATTAAGTACTTTTACTTGCTAAGATGTTGGTATACCCCAATGAAGTGTTTTGTCTTCTCTATCTTTGCTCATTTCATTATGGGCATCTAGAAACTAAGGTAATAATTCCATTTCTGCACAAGAGTGCATAACTTGATAATGACGAATTATCTGCGAAATAGAATAGAAAATCATGCTTATTCTCTTCTAAATAGTGAGGCTTGAGTGATCCCCTAAATATATGTTACTTAGGTTTATCGAGTTCTTCATTTTCATATCATTAAGACTTTGTTGATGTTGGCACTTAGCTTTGTATAACACAATCAGAATGTTCATACTAGATTCTAGAGATGGCCCCTACCATGTAGGCTAGGGTTGTGCTCTGATACCAACTGTAACGACTCGCCCCAACTGATTTGCTAATCATTCATCTAACCACATGACTCAAAAGGTTAACCTCAAATGGTCGGAATCCTTTCTATTCCATTTAACTCTTTGAAATCTTCTAGTTGTAGGACTTACATATTTAAGGTGGGTTCTCACAATTTTTAGGTAAGTTGGCATGGGTCATTTTAGTTGGTATCAGAGTATAACCTTGATCTATATGGTGGGAGCCACCTCTAGAGTCTGGTACAAGTTCACTGATTGTGCTATATAAAGCTACATGTCACACCATGAGCACTAGGGGAAAGTTGCTGGGTCAATACGATGAGAACGTTGCACTCCAAGGTAGGGGGATTGTGAGAACCCATCTTGAATATGTAAGTCCCACATCGGGAAGATTTTCAAAGAGTTAAATGGAATATAAGGTATTAATCTTCTTGTGGAGTGATCATCTCAAGTTGGTCATGCTGTTGCTACTGTCTTTTTGCTTCCTCATTTCAATTCAGTAGTCTTTAAATGATCTTTGGTATTTTATTTGGTTAAACTATCTTAAGATGTTTAGTAGTTGGTATTCTTATTTGGTTCATTTTAGTGGCTTACTAATATTTTATTTTCTTAGTTTAAAACTTGAGATAATTATTGGTATTCTACTCTTAATTAGTTGGTTGATATTAGTATATTTTGGTAATTTGAATGGAATTAGTTTTAATATAAGTTTACTTTTAATTTATCTTCATAATTTTAAGCACTGTAAATATTTTTTGAAGATGATAGCTTAGTTTAAAGCAAATCGTGGTTTAAAATCGAAACGAAGCCGTATTTTAATGGTTTGGTTCTATGATTTTTGTGGGTTGATTTGGTTCTCTAAATTTATAATCCGTAGGTAGTGGTTTGATTTTTGGTTTACACTAAAACTGAACCAATCCAAACCATACTCAACCCTAATGAAGAGTTATCTGCTAGGGGTGTCAGTGAGATTTTGAATAATAAAGGGGTGTTAAGTGTATTTAGAATAACATAGATAGGGGGTGTTAAGTGAAATTTACCCTCTTAAGAAAGGGAGCGACTATTCGCAGCCCCGTATTTTCTCCTTTAGCTCACTACATTTCGGTAAATACTTGTTGAAAATCATACATAACATTTCGATAAATAGCTGTTGAAAATAAGATTATATTTTGGTAACTACATATCGAAAATATACTCAACATTCGGTAAACAACTGCCGAACATACATTTTCGATAAATAGTGGTTGAAAAAAAGATTATATTTTGGTAACTACATATCGAAAATATACTCAACATTCGGTAAACAACTGCCGAATATACATTTTCGATAAATAGTGGTTGAAAAAAAGATTATACTTCGATAATTAAATACTGAAAATATATCTTAATTTCAGTAACTAATTGTCAAGTATAATTGAAAATTTTTAACAGATTATAAGTAAAAAAATACGAGAATAGCCGTCCCCTTGAGAAAACATGGAAAATACTAGTAGTACAGAGTAAAAAGACGCGGGCGGGTTTCTTCGGAATCTTATTTACATCATCACTTGTACCACCACGCACGGAGGAGAGAAACACGAACGGCAAAGAGGGGGAAAGAGAGATTTCAAAGCTCGACAATGGTAGTACGTTTATACTTCAAGTTCTCAGTTATAGTCTTTTACTAGTTCGTTATCTTTAACTCTACTTGTCTAGGGTTTTTCCGAATCTTATTTCTAAAATTCACAGGCCGACTCAACCGAAGAATTCGAACCCCTCTTCGATTACAGCCGCGTTCAACCCTTCGAAGTTGTCTGTCTCGATGGTCACTCTCTCTCTCTCTCTCTCTCTCTCTCTCTACATAGCGATTATAAAAATCTTTTCCAAGGAATGTTCTTTTTCTTAATTTTAACAACAGGGTTGATTTGAGATATGTGTTCTTTTATTTTTGACCAATTTTGGAATTCTACCGTTTCGATTATTTGTAGTGCGAAAACCCAATATAAGGCATCAACTTTCTCAATTTTTGAAAACCCAATTTATAGAATATTTTAAAAAGCTTACAGTTTCAAAAGCAACAAAATAAGGGGTATAGATTAAAATATAGAGGTTTCTATGAAGATTAAAGGGAACGAAGGAACAAGGGAAAAGCTAAATAAAAAGGAAGGTTGAAGGAGTGTGTGTGTGTGTGATGGGATTGGATTAGAGGGTGATGTGGATTTTTCTTAGGTTTTTTGTATTTTTTTCTCAAAATTTGAGAGTGCTTCATGTGTATTACCCATTGTTAGTACATATCGTAGTATAGTATAGATATGTACGCATGAGTGTGTGTGAAACTGTGAATGTATGTATATATGTGTGTGTATATCTCACTTTCTTGTTGAATTGGCAGATGACTGTCAAGATTCATCCCCAGCTTTAAATGCCAAACGAAGGAAGCTTCCTGATTCTGCTGTAAAGCTCTCTGTTTTTTGTGTTTTTCGTTATTTTATTCTACTATTGCCGTAGAGTTTTGATGAATATCAAAAGTAGATTTTTTTTTTATTGTGTATTGTGGGGTGGTTGTGGATTTGATTTAGGTTGAGAAGGTAGAAAATAATGGGAAAGTCGTACACGTAGTTGACTGTGAAGAGAAGGAAGAGGATGATTGGCTACCTCCTCCTCCCAAGATTTCAAATGAGGCCCGGGAGTTTGGCGAGGATTCAACTATAAAGGAGTTGAGGTATGGTCTCATTGGTGATTATATCTTAATTAATTAACTCTTAGGTAGTGTTTGGTTCATTCAAATGATTTCGGGGAGGAATGGAATGGTCATTCCTTGGTATCTTATTGCAATATTGTTGAATTGATTCTGTGGGGGTTTTTTTCGATATGTGTAACAGTAACACTTCATCTTTAAGCTCTGGTTTTGTATGGTTAAAATGGTTATGAATTATACTACTTGTGAGTTTGCAGCTTGATGTATTGTCTGTGGTTTAATTTGGTGGTCCATTTGCTCAAATAAAACAATACTAGAACCACATGTGTTATGCAAAGGCTCCAAAGTCCCAAGTTATGGATGCCAGCTGTAGCGAGAAGGAAGTATCCTGGCAATCACTGTTTTCGTGCTTGGTCAAAAGCCGAAATAGGGGACTTAGCTTAAAAATCTTACTAACCTTCCAAGATAAATCGCTAGGGAGAGCCATACCCATAACCCCAAAACTCTGATCTTTTATCTCGCAAGTACTTCCCCATTTAACTTGCAGAGACTTAGCCTTCTTACTTGCAACCCACAAATACTTGAGCATAGGGGCTTTGTTTGAATGGTTGATAGGTATCAAAACCAAACCCTCTTCATCCTTTGGAACCCTGTAAGTTTCAAATGCTCCAAACCACAAAAATGCACCCAATACTCCTTCTATTTGATTTAAACTTTTTTGGGTATGATGAAAAGACCTCAATTAGACCCGACTCCCAAGTGCCATACAGGACATATTTATCAGCTGGGCCCCCTGAATGCTCTTTGGATTTTCTCTTTAAGGGCACAGCAGTCCTCAACTCTCAATCTGGTTGTATCACCGGGACGGACACCCTACTACAGAACAGTAAGTTTCCATCAGTAAGCCGGAGAAGTTTCCTACTCCTATTTAACTTAGGATAAAGCCGTGGTCGATATATGGCGCTTTGGCTTTACGTACTTTATCTGGCCGTGTCAGTTGATATAGGCAATTGTTTCTTCAAAACATTTGACACTTAATTGCTTATTAAAGTAGTAGGAGTTTTAAATTCATTAGCAACCATATAAACTGGAATGGCTTCTTACACATCTAGGTTTGTACTATGTTGAGTGATATTAAGCAGTCAATGAATCTTGCAACTTGTGTAGGGTCCTGCAATTTTCACCAAGAAGACTGCGGTTTTGGAGTTTAGGGTATAACACACGATAAGCTCTGGCTATTGGCTGCGTTGATGTTCACTCATTCTAACATGTAATTGCGGAGTAGGTTGCATATGGTTGAGTCTTCTTTCTATTATATGATTGCTTCATATGTGCAGGTTAAAGAAGCAGGAGTTGGCAGAATTTGCAAAATCAGCAAAAGAAGTGCTGCGTTCTGTGGAAGAATCTGTGAAAAGAGATTTTAATTCTTCCTCACAACCTGCAGTAGTGAGTACGGCTGACCAGCCATCAAAGCCTCCTTGTGAAAGAGCTAAAATAGTTATTTCCATCCAGGAAAAGGAAGGAGTCAAGCAATTCCGCGTGTATAAGGTACCTTTCTTCTGTAGGAATTTGACGTGTTTTAGCAGAATATTATCTTCTTTATCTAGTTGCCAATCAGTGGTAGTAGGTTGACTATCAGACATCACACAAGGGTTTCAACTGCTACGCTCTTGATATTTCTTGATCTGCTACATGTTATTGAGGCTGCAACAATAAGTCTAAAACTTAGGTTGAAACATAGAGATGCATGAGACTTGAGAGTAATAGAAACTTCTGCGCTTTACTTTTTGTAGATGTGCAGCGCATAGTCCTGTTATCCACATGATAATGCTACACATGGTACAAGCTAGCCGATCCGTGGGGCTCAGATGACAACGTTGGGTAAGAACTAAAGGGCTGCATTATCTAATGTGGTTTCTTTATATACCAAAATGGATATGGTGGTCTATCATCAATAACTAGAAGCTACATATTAGAAAGTCTGACAAAAATGGTCACGTTGGAGAGAATTCTTTAGCAAAACAGTCTTTGAAGTTGGAATTGCATAATCAACAGATCAACACGGAGACTAGAAGAGGGGTAAAAATGCCTTACTTTTATGGAAATTTCCCCTCTATGCAAAACAATACTAATGCTTTACATTTTGGAGCGGAATTTTAGCTTTGTATTTCATATTTTGGACACACCAAGAGAGCAACATGAATCTTAGGGATGAAAATATTAACCGAAAACCGAACCAACAGACCGAACCGAACAATTTTTCTTAATTTCGGGTGGTTTTGTAAGTAAGGCAGTTCGGTTTGGGTTTCAAATTTCCAGAAAAATTTAATTTCGGTTTGGTTTTCGGTTTTGGAGTGAAACACACCGAATGGGACCGACCCGACTATTAACTCTTGTATTGTACATTTAATCCCAACCCTTTATCTGTTAGTAGCAGAGCACTATCTGCTTCCACGTGCCCAACCACATGAAACGTATATGTTACAACATTAACCCTAACTTATTACAAGCCAACATCTACTCTCTTTCTCTCTCTCTCTTTTGCGGCCATAGCCGCCATACATGTCGACGATCAGTGACGATCTCTGTCAAACGGCAACGAGCTACACAGATTGAAACATCACACCTACACAGTTCTTCGTTTCACTATTAAGTCTGAAACACCATCAAGTGATGCAAGAACCAGATGTGTAGGTGCGTCGCTGGTTGAGCAGTTGTGGTTACATTTCGAAATCTCAAATCAGTAAACCGGCAAAACCAAACCCCATTAACTAACACCGAACCGACCGGTTTTCTTCCTAAAACATTTGGGGCTTGTTCGTTTGGGGGTCTCAAAAGTCCCCAATAAATTCTCTCTCTCACTCTCTCGTCATTACTCTTTAAAACCTCATTCAAAACCCAAACCGAACAGGGTCTTGGTGTTGGTTTTAGATTTTAACAAACTGAATAGTTCGGTTAAGTGGAAAAACTAGCGAAAAACCGACTGAACTGAACTGATATAATCCCTTTACATGATGATCCTAGTATAATCCTCCAAACTGCTGATCACAAAATTAAAACGTCCAAGCACTGTGTATCTGCCTACAGCAGAAAGCTGAAACAGTTTGAGGATGAATAATGGTAGGGTAGCTATGGTACTATGGTAGTATATGCAAGCAAATGGCAAATTAGTGAAGACTTATTCCTGCACTCTTTGTTCCTTGGGTCTTATTGATGATATTATTACATGTGCCCAAAATAAGGATGATATATATATTTATTTTGGTCTTCAGAAATACTCTAGAGGAGCCCTGTGCACTGGGTCACACTTTTGCAAGGTCCATTCTTGGAAGGCACTAGTCTGTATTAGCAGTAGCTATGGTGGGATATACAGGCAAAATAGAAATTAGTAAAAACATATTCCTGTGTTTTTCCATTGATGGTTCACGCCTTTTTTTCCTCAAAATGCTTGCAGTGTCCATTCTTGCAAGTCACTGGTCTGAACTGCTTCAGTAAGGAATTGGTTTCTGATTTTATTTTCCGAATCACAATTTAGTTTCTGATTGTGGCCATATTTTATTCGAAGTTCATTTCTGAGCTAACCATAGAGAATTAAGCCCTTTTGTGTTTAAGCCCTTTTGTGTTTGTTTCCTTTCTGGCAAGTTTGCATCTTGTTTTCTTTTGACCGAAGATTTTTCTCTACTACGCTTTCCTTCCTTTTCTCTTCAATACTAGAACTATGTATCATACTAGGGCATATATAAAGCATAATGATATGCAATTGAGATTATTATATTTCCTCAGGATGATAAGTTTGAGCGGCTCTTCAAGTTGTACGCAGATAAAAGTAAGCTTGATTTACAAAAATTAGTTTTCTCTTTTGATGGGGATAAAATTAGTCCAACGACAACTCCTGATGCCCTTGGGATGGAGGACGACGACATTATTGAAGTGAACATCAAGTCAAGTTGATCGAAGTAAGTGAGAACTGTATTCTTTATATGTCTTTCAACCAGTTTGCCTTTGTGACTTTTTATCAATGGTGAACTTATTCCTTTTGTATGGATATGTTGTATTTGTTCCATGGCACTAGATTTCAACCGATAACTTGTCAATTTGACCCACCAACAAATATGCTTATACTCATGCCTGTAGCATTGGTCTTTTAGATTTTTCAGTAGTGCTTTTTCTTGTTTCAATGCTTTCCTCATTTGCAGATATAATTGACATGCTATCGACCTTAGTAGCACAAAGCAGAGGCGGGGGCGAGAGCGGAAGCGGGAGCGGGTACGGGGAAGCAGAGGGGCCTAGAAGCTCCTAAGGTTGGGAACGCCTAAGGAGCGTATCTAGATTATATAAAATAAAAATATGTATATAAAATATCTTTAAATACTTAACCATTAAAGGAAAAGTGATACTTACTTGAAAATTTTCCGATCTTAAAGTGTAATTATTGGAAGTTATCTCAATTTGCAAAACTTCTTGACTAATATGATTCTCATATTCTTATTTCCACAATGGCATAACTCCCGTAAAAGTAAGAGAATAACTGTCTTAATGGCCCGATAAGCTCCCATCTTAGTTAGGAGCTCGCTCCCATCAAGCTCCCATCTTGGGAGCGCCGATTCGAGCTCCCGTCTAGGGAGCGCACCCATTTCCTAAGGATCCTGCTACTAAGATTCAAACCACTACGGCCCAAGTGTCCTTGAGACTCTATGTCATAACCTGCTTTAGTGGATGTTGAGAAAGATGTTTTTTTTTTAACCATATATAATTAAGTGAAGAGTTTAAAGAAGCATTTTTACTGCCGGCATAAGTTTAGGTGTTTGAAGGAGTTGAATCTCTTGAAGTGCTGATGCTATGGCTAAGATAATTGGATTTTGTTTCATTTTAATGCAGACTTTTCTTGTAACCTTCCTTAGAGTTCTCATATGAAAGTTTCTTACTTTACCTCTACTGGTTCTACGCCCAGCTCACCTGTCGTGGATGGATTCGAGAATATCCTAATTTAGGTAGGAGCAAGCTCATGCGGAAGGGGTTAAGTCTCATTAGGGCTTGGGCTACTAATGGGTATTTAAGAGTAAGAACCCACCTCGTTCCACCTTCCCATGTTATATGCTAGTGTGAAATTACCCCGCGAATTGTTGGAATTTATTGAAGTGTCCCCACTGACACAAACTATCAGAGTAGTGTTTCCCCATTGAATATTGATGCCTCGATTAGATTCTTTTCGCTACACTACTACCTCTTTCTTCTTGTGATCTTTGCATTGCTTTCACTTTGCCACCTCTTCCTCTTCATCGCATTTTTGACAGTGGAAGCTTGTCGTCACGATCAAGTTGTTTTGATGTTGGATGAAGTTTTACTAAAGCTACCTGTGTTTGGATAGGTAGTCTAGGACTTCAGTTGAAGTTTGAATGGCTTATGGATTTTAATTTTAATAAGTGAAGAGTGAGTTAAAATACATTTAAGCTGTAGTATAAGTAGTTCTATTGTGGAGTAAGATCACCACTTGTCCCATAAAATTAAGTTGTTAACTTGTTAGGAAAGGGCCCAACAACCTGTCGGAACCTATCCAATGAAATTCAAGTGTGCAAGTTCATGGATTACGATGTACATGGAGAGTTTCTGGTACTTCAGTTGTTATTGGCTCGTGCACCTATCACACAGCTTGATTTGGGCAAGATATATTACTGGAAATAGTGGTTCCTATACTAGCTTCTGAATGCAAATAGAGTAAAGAAACAATTTACAAGTAGATTGCTGTAGACTTTCACAGTGCTTGTTTGTTAGTTACTATCAATTACTTGTGATTGCCCTGTCTAGCCTCAACAGGGCCCGCCCAATGTATTTGGGGGCCCTAGGCCAAATCGTTAAGTGGGGCCCTATGGTTTAATTAAATAATGGCTAGTTTGCTTATATATAAATTTTAGTCCATATTGAACAAAGAACTTGCTCTGGTTCAATGGTTTTTTATGTTTTTGTCTTCTCCAAGACACAGGTTCAGTACTTGGGAGCTCCAAATTTCCATTAAGGCATCATTTTTTGACAAAATATACGGTCAAAAATTATGTTGGGGGTAGGAATTGAACTCAGCCACAGAATGTGGACTAGAGGTGCCTTACCACTGAACCAACTACAATTTGTACACTAATATTGCGAAATACTAATATATATACCTACTCCTGACGGGGCCCCTCTTTTTGGGCCAAAATTTGGGGGCCCGGGCCTTGCCCTTGGGACGGGCCTGAGCCTCATATATTATTCTCCAACTAATTTCTGTAGTTATCTTGACAGCTTAAACTTGCTTTGTTTATTTCAGGTTTTCGCTTAATCTAAGGCAGTGAATTGGATGTCATATGGGAACTTCTCTTCTGGTTATTCTGTTGAATTCTCCTAACCCTTTTGGTTAAGGTCTTTTTTGGTTCTAATATTTGGTGAAGTTTGACTACAAGATGAATAGCTTTGAAGGAAGTTTTTGCTCTAGTTTTGAAGAAGCCTAACCGTGTAATGACAACTTGTAAAATAAGTACAATTAAGCATAAAGTCTTGTTTTTAGTCTCTATGGACATAGTAATCACTTCGCGTTAATGGAAAATGTGAAGTCTTGTTATAATTGCAGATTGACATGTGATAGCATATGGAAATCTTAATTGGCGAGCAAAATTGAAATGTTAGTGAAAAGTTTTAAGAGAGCTGAGAGAGAAGTGGTGGTAAGGTGTTGTGGGTAAGGGTAACTGGAGGGCTTTTTTTTTGAAGGTAAATTAGCTTGAAATTAAAAGAGGTTAACCGAATGTACAGCCTACAAGGGGCATACCTCAGGAGGGAAAAAAAGAAAAAAGAAAAGTGAAAAAAGTGCGATAAACCATGCACAACCCGCATGGAGGGTAAGGTAGATTAAAGTGAATAACAAATAAGAAAGTGCAATGTGATTTGTTATCATACTCCATTGTATTATCCTTCAGGAAGAAAGCACAACGGGGTATTATACAAAGAGAAACTTTTTGGTTTAATGGGTATACAATCCACTTGGTATCCCTTCTTCACAAAAAAATTGACACGTGGCAAACAAAATCTAAACAAAATCTGAGGACTTCAATTGTAATTCCTGCACAAACTATTCCTCTTTCCGTACAAAGGCTGGGTTATCTTTAAATAATTATTTTTTTAATTTTGTATGTTTTGTTTGACTTTTTTGAATTTTTGTTAGATTCACGTGATATTTTTGAAATTAATCATCCATCTAGACGAGAGGAGTCTAAGAAGTATAAAATTATGACAAAAAAATCAATAAAGACAAAAATAAGTATCAAACAACTGTCTTTTAGAGCTTAAGTATCGTTTTCTTTGAAATTTTTCATCAATCCATATTTTTATACTTTTCCGATTCGTCTCATCGAAATGAACGATTAACCCTAAAAATTACGTCAAAAAGCTAAACGAAAAGTTGCGAAATGTAAAAAATACCGAAATAAGTTTCGAACAAATACTCCCTCCGCTCCATATTGAGTATCCATGTTACTATTCCAAACATTTTAAGAATTTTTTTATATCTTTCAATTTATAATTAATGCTAAAAATACCCTATATATGGATTGAAAAATACCCAATCTATAAAAATAAGTACCGATGAAAAAATTCAAATAGAACAACACTTAAGGTCTAAAAGACAGTTGTTTGAGAACTTTTTTCGGCTTTAGTGATTTTTTTGTTTTTGTTATAATTTTGTACTTTTTAGACGTCTCTCGTCTAGAAGGATGATTAATTTCAAAAATATCATGCGAATCTAACAAAAATTCAAAAATGAAGAACAAAACACGTAAAACGAAAAAATTGATTAAAGAGAACCAAACCGTTGCACAGGGAGAGGAATAGCTTGTGCGGAAATTACAATTGAAGTCTTTAGATTTTGTTTTGGATTTTATTTGCCACGCGTCAGTTTTGTTATGAAGTGGGGATACCATATGAGTTGTATACCTGTTATACCAAAAAGTTTCTCGTTGGGCACCTTGGCTGGCATGAGGAACTTTTTGGTATCACCGGTATACCAAACACCTGGTATCCCCCTTTCACACAAAATGTGACACATGGCAAAGTGTAATTTTTGAGGACTTCAACTGTAATTATTCCCGCTTTTGTGCACAAAAAAACTAACCCCAGCCAAATTACTTCTCTGCCTATCGCAACAAGTTGGAAATTCCGGACACGATCCGTTAATACAACACAAACATGACACAAAGTTAGAGGATTTAGGTTCACCAAAAATTAAATCGGTCAAACACGAATTTGACTCGAGTAAATCGATAAGAACACAGTAATTGTTTGATTTTCTGGGTTGACACATTAACCTAATCAACACGACTTGATTACGATACAATACGAACTGTGATTCTTTTCAATTTCCTAATTAGTAGGAGTATATGATTTTGATTTTTCCAAAATCATGCTTGGTTAATTTGTATTGAAAAAAAATCAACGACTTATGGAAATACAAGTCATGCATGTCACTATAGAACTCATTGTAAAAAAAAATTTCCAAAATTTTAAACCAACTGAATATCTAATTTTCTAATTATTTTAATTTCTATGCTGAAAATTTCCAAAATTAAATAACATCATTTATGCTGGTGCTCAACTTACTTTGCAAACAAGATTTCATATAATTATATAAGACTTATGACATGAAAAACTCATAGTATCCCATAATTATTACTCATAGTATCATTTAATCTTTGTGCTATCAACTGAAATTTTACTATTGTTAAGTTTTACTATGGGTCTTTTTTTTTTAGAATGATTTATGTCCTCAGGATTTATGTTTTACCGTTAAATTAAAGTTAAAAAAAAAAAAAAACAGTTGGATGAGAAGAAAGCAAAGAGGTTAGCTGGGATAGGCAAAGAGTAATTTGGGCGGGGTAGTTTTTTTGGGGGCGACTATTCGCAGCCCCATATTTTCTCCCTTAGCTCACTATATTTCGGTAAATACTTGTTGAAAATCATACATAACATTTCGGTAAATAGCTGTTGAAAACGAGATTATATTTCGGTAACTACATGTTGAAAATATATTCAACATTCGGTAAACAACTGTCGAACATACATTTTCGGTAAATAGCTGTTGAAAAAAAGATTGTATTTCGGTAATTGTGTGTTAAAAATGTTTCTCAATTTCAGTAATTAATTGTCGAGTATAGTTGAAAATTTTTAACGGGCTAAGGAAGAAAATACAGAGCTGCGAATAGCCGTCCCCTTTTTTTTGGACAGAGGTGGAAAAAACCAACATCGAATTGGGAAGGAATAATTACAATTGAAGTCCCCAAAAATTACAATTTACCACATGTCACATTTTTTATGAAGCAGGGATATCAGGTCTTTTGGTATACCTGGGATACCAAAAAGTTACAAAAGTGACTGGAGGGCTTTTGCTAGTGTGACTTCTGCTGTGTTTTTTTTTTTCCCACAGGAACTTAACAGCTCAATTAAATGCTTACTGTTTTTTGTTTTCCTTCAGTTTTCGTTACCTTACATAAGTTCGGTCTATTGTGTTCTTCTTAGCATGTAAATAAGACTATTAGTTTGCCTGAAGGGGATATCTTAATGTCTGAACAGGATACTTTGTTTCAATTCTTCAACAGCCGTTGTCACCGTTATCTCCAATGTGTGCAAGTACCTTATCCTACTAGAATCTGTTTTTTATGTTTACTAAACGATGTTGGGCAAGGAAACAGGAATCCCAGGGTTCACAGATGAAGTATTTGATGTAACTTCTTTACACTTACTAGCATTTGTTGGGAAATTAAAGAGTAATGCCTTACAGTTTTTTTGGATACATGTGTACAATTGATGTATTAGGAAGATTTAGATTCGTTATTAGCCTCTGTGTGAATATTTGGTGGATTCTTTCCTATGTTTTGTAATGAGAAATTGGGAGTCCAGGAAAATGTTGCTCTGGTATTGGAACAATTAGGCAGGACTTGAACCGAATGTAGCCAACCTCCCTTTTTCAATCCCCTCCTTTGTCTGAGTTTTGCTTTCTCAGCTGTTCCAGTCCCCAAGCATGAGATTGTGCCACATCGACATTTTCTGCAAATCAGAAGTCCGTATTTGATTGCCACTCATACGTGATCTGAGCAATTAACTCGATCCAATTGCAGTAGTGATGTTGAATGGGTGAATGGGTAGACATACAAAATCTAAAGTTTTGATTATCAGCAAGTACCTGTGACACAATTTCATGCTCAAGACTGTGGTTCCACAACCGAACTTGAGTCCAACCAAAACTTGATGGTTTTGTCCCTTGATATCGAATATAATTTTATAATTTCATGCTGGAGATCGAACTCTATGGTCCATAAGCAAACTCGGTAGAAGCAGAACATTCTCACGTCAACAACGAATAAGTGCAATACCATGTCCCCCTGCCTATTGGCCTAGTTCTTACCATTGTTGTAGGGATAAGAGCTACATTGGTGTACATTTTGGAAACGTGACAGCAGATTAGAACAGCGAGGATTTGATTCTTGTGGATGGAGGAGAGTGAACCATTTAGCGTCTAGTTTTTGTATTATTGTGTTAATACTAGCATTATTCCTTATGGATCATAATGCATGTTGACTAAGAGGAGTCTCTGACTCCTTGGTTTCAACTTGTTTTACCACTGTGTGAAGTGAACTCGTGTGTTGTATGACCGGTCATTCAGTTCAAAAGATTGTGTCCACAGCCCTCTTCTCTTCAGAAGGGAAATGACATTACCAATGTACTTCTGGCATATGGTATTCCAAAAAAGCTACTTCTATATTAGTAGGAGTTACTACTAGTACTCCTATTTTTATTTACATCTCTCTCGCTCTCCTCCTTTCTTGTTTTCTCTGTTAGTTTTATCTTTAAATTTTGTCTTCCCTTTAAGAAACACAGTAGTACTATACTCTACTACTCCAGTACTTGCCTCAAACTACTTTGATTCAGTCCCCTTTATTTTTTAAATTAGGTCGTTTTGAGTGAGTCTCTCCAGAATTCTCAATGGTGATAAACCTATTCTGATTTTAAGTCTTCAAATGTCTTGGAAAATTTTTACTCAAATTGAACTCCAGTATTGATATACTACTATGTAAATAGCTCATATTTGTGGAAAATTGGACCTTTCATTTATTTTATCTATGACAAATGTTTTATAGTTAATAACATGTGAATATCTGTTCTGTTCTAATAGAACTAGTTTTTTTTTTTTTTTTGTACAAAAGACGTGTCAATAAGAAAAGGAGTCTGATCTATTCAATACTACAACCGAACTACTCCTACCAAACAAGTAGGATATACTTGTATAAAAGAGAATTAATCCGGAGGAATTAAAAACAAAATTACGGTAGATAGAGACCAAAATATTCGTACTTGGTGGATAGAAATGCCATTACAACCTGCCTTTAAAAGGCCACAAACCATCCAAAACAACACCCATAAACAAAGGGGAAAAAAAAAACTGAAACACAGAACAAAAACCAAAACAGACCCTTTTATTCATACCCATTATTCAAGATACATCTCTCTCTTCCAAGCCTCAACCGATCTTAACCTCAATAGTCTTAGGCTTCTTCGGCTCCGGAGGCGGCAACTTCTGGACCGTCACAGTGAGCACCCCATCCTGACAAACAGCCGACACCGCGTCCGTATTCGCATTCTCCGGCAGAACAAACTTCCTCATGAACTTCCCGACCCTCCGCTCCATCCTCACATACTTGGCCCCGTCCTTCTCCTCCTCCTCCCTCTTCCTCTCTCCGCTTATAAGCAGCACGTTGTCGTCCTCGACTTGGACCTTGATGTCCCCGGACTTCAACCCGGGCATGTCCACAATGAAGACGTACGAGTTTGGGTATTCCTTCACATCCGCAGGCGTCGCCGCCATCGCCTTGGCATCCCGAACGTAGGTCCTGGAAGGCACGTTGGAGGCAGACTTGTCATCCGCCGAGGGGGTGTTGGCGGCGTCGAGGAGCGCGTGGAGGATCGGGGTGTCTAGACCCATTAGCCTGAAATCCATGTCTTGTCTTTGGTGTTTTGTAATGGGATGATGCAAAGTAGTAGTAGTAGGTAACGGTTTTCGGATTTTCTGATGATGGTATTATAGTTTGGATTTGTGCGTCGAGTGGATTTTGTGTTTTGATGGGTAGGAGAGGTTATTGGGGAAGTTATATAGGATTGGGGAATGGGAGAATGTGAAGGTTCTGGAAAGGGAAAGAAGGTTTTGGGAGGTTCCGTTGGGGAAATCTAGGAGGTTCGGAGGGAGCTTCTAGGAGGTTCTGCTAGCGTGCCTTTTTCTTTTCTGTTCTTTTTTTTTTGATCGGCTTGTTAGCAGTGCAGAGCTATAGGTTGGGGACCGGGTGGCTCCGCTCCCGGACCTCTTCCGAATTTCTGAATTTTAAAAATTTTATTTTGTATATATTAATTTTGTATATTATTAATAATTATTCGTGTATATTTCACTAATAATTTTGATTTGATTTAATAAAAAGTTAGTTATTTTATATTTTCATTTCTCAATTTCTTTTATCAATAAAAAATAATTACGCCACTGTTAAAGTTGTCTTCTAAAAGGAAAAAACAAATGATTGGTATATTTTAATTACGTTAGGCTAGAATCATTTTAATGTACAAATGTAATGTATTGAAAACTAACAACTTTATGATATTAATAAGTATACGTTCTGTCCCCTCAAAACTTTATGTAATGTATTGAACTAAAACTACTTTTGGTTGACTTTTCTCTTTCCCATTTTCCCACTTTTTAATTTTTGGACGCTTCTTTGCACACCGATTTTACTTTACAATCCATTTTTATGGGGTCTACCCTAGGTCTCACGAAAATGTTCTAAATTGCTTATTTTTAAAATTATTTTTTATTAGTTTCTGTAAAAAATGAACGCAATTGAATATTGATAAGGTCTTTTTCAAAATTAGTACGAAATTGGATGGTTTGCCTTACAAGTTTTGAAAAGATGCTTACCGATATTTAATTGAGCAAATTTTTTTTTATTGGACCCAAAAAAAAATAACATTTTACAAAAGAAACAGTTCAAATCATTTTTGAAGAAATCTGTGCATGTTCTGTCTAGTAGAATCTATGCCGAAAAGACCTTTTGTCCATTTTTTCCTTGTAATCACAAGAATCACACTGAACTTCACACAGCAATTCAAGACTTGAGCCCCTATTCTTAACACTTATAGTTTTATTTTTTTTCCTTTTATAGCAGAGCACTAAAAGTTTAAACCCTTGAAAGTAGGGAAAATAATAATAATAAAAAACCCTTGAACTTTCAGCCAATTCGCCAGAAAACATTCAGACTTTAATTAATGACAAAAAGACATTAAACTTACCATTCTGTTAACAAATAGGCCCCTGCCATCCAAATCCGTCAATTTGTTACGGATGGAGCTAACTTTTTTTTTTTACTTTTTATGTCCGAGAATGACTTTTAACTCTTTCTTTTTTTTAGTAGTAAATAAATATGTAATAAATTTTTTTAATCTTACTATTTATCAAAAATTACTTTAACTCCATTTTATACTATTTATAAAAATAACTTTAACCCACCCCTTTTTTTACTTTCAAATTTTACCCTCTCTCTCTCTCTCTCTCCCCGTTTTTTTTATTTTAGAAATTTGACCTCACACCACCAATTAACCCTACAACCAACCGCCAAAACCTTGGCCCCAATTTTAAAAGTTTGAAAGTACTTTTAATCCTTCTTTTTTTTTTTACTTCCAAAAATTACTTTTAACTCTTTATTTTTAATAATTAATAAATATGCAATAAAGTTCTTTTCTTACTATTTCCCAAAATTAATTTCACCCCTATTTTTTTTAACTATTGACGAATATTACTTAAACACCCCCTCCCTTTTAGTAATTAATAAATATGCAATAAAGTTCATTTCTTACTATTTCCCAAAATTACTTTCACCCCTATTTTTTAACTATTAACGAATATTACTTAAACACCCCCCCCTCCCCCCGGCGATGCCCTCCTTATTTTTACTTTTAAATTTTATCTTTTCGTCTCTCTCTCTTTCCCTCCTTTTTTTTTTTTTTAGAAATTCAACCACATACCACCAATTAACCCCACAATCAACCAATAGGGGATTTTTAGATTTTTCTAAAATTTAAACCCTAAATTGTGTAGAGAAGAAAGAGAGCGTATCAGGAGAGAGAGAGAGAGAGAGAGAGAGAGAGAGAGAGAGAGAGAGAGAGAGAGAGAGAGGTATATTTGAAAGTAAAAAATGGGGGTTAAAGTAATTTTTGCTAAATAGTAAGGAAAAAAAGAACTTTATTTTATATTTACTATTAAAAAAAAGAGTAAAAAGTAATTTTTGGAAGTAAAAAGGTAAAAAAAAAAAAGAATGTTAAAAAAAGGAGGTTAAAAGTAATTTTGAATTTCTAAAATTGGAGTTAGGTTTTGGCGGTTGGTTATGGGGTTGATTGATGGAGTGGGGTCAAAGCTCTAGAGAGAGAGAGAGTGGGAAAGGTAAAATTTGAAAGCAACAAAAAAGGAGTGGTTAAAGTTAATTTTGTAAATAATAAAAAATAGAGTTAAAGTAATTTTTGATAATGTCACGCTCTCGTTTTTCAACATAAATATAAGTAACTTTTCATAATTAAAATCCTCACAATAACATTCATTATATCCCAAAAGAGTTTTCACCCATGGCACATCGGCCCACTAACTTGTAATTACAAAGAGTGAAAGAAAAGTTAAATAGTTTACAGTTATCTATTTGACAAATAACTAAAGTGAAGTTACAATTACATCTTTTAAAGAAATCTGAAAGAGAGACAATACCATTTCCTCATGTCAACTTTCAAAAAGTTTCCAATCAATGCATGCATAGCACTCCATGCTACAACTCCGAATTTGCACCTAAAAAATGAAGGATTAAGCAAACTCGCGCCCAATAGAAAAATCTCTACAAACCTTGTATGCAAATGAGAAGATTTGGACATAAAAAGAATGAAATCTAAGACAACAAAAGGGAATGCAATAAACGCAAACTTAATGCCGGAAATTCAAGATTCAAGGAGTACTTCACTTGCATGTCATTAATCAATCTAGTCAATCTATTAGTCATCTTTTACATTTTTCCTTTTTTTTTTTTTTATATTCAAAGTTTCATTTCGCACACTTCTACATTAAGTGTCTTACATTCCGGGTCGATCTTAAGGACCCCATACGTCTCCCGTTGATCTCCAATGTGAGTTCAAATAGCTCTTTCTCCAATAACACACCGAATAGTGGACTTAAGAAATTTTCCAGGTCCTAGGACCCCGTATACCCACATTACATTTTCGAGTGCTCGTGACCCCATACATCCATTTTAAGTTTCGGGTATCAAGACCCCGTATGCCGATTACAATACATTATTATTACATTTCGTTTTATGTGTTTCTAAGACTCTAATTTGCAAGATAGGGATATTGATGTTAAGTAAATAGTTCACGTCCCAAATCGTATTTCCGTTCCGATCCTAAACTCGTTATCCCTACTCACTTCTCGTACTACATGGCATCAAGAGTCAAGTTATAGTATTTCGTTATGATTCATCCACCCTTCTATTTAACAATTGACCTTATCAACACACGTACGGTTTTACAAGTTCACATCATCTATTTTAACATCTCATAGTATTATTGATAGTTAAACGAACACATAATTAAGGTATTAGGACGAAACACATCTCGCATGATACTTGAGTTCTATACAATGAGAGCCAACGAAAGAGGATGATCAAGGAATCTTTGGAGTGCAATTAACTATGTATGGAAGTGGTGTAGAGTAGCTAGAAATGTGTTAGAAATGAGTGGAAGTCACTGCAGTAGAACAAGGAATAGAAGAAGCAAAACTATCCCAAAATAGAGGAGGTATTGATACCGCCAAAGGACAGTGTCGATACCAAAGTGTCCAAAATGACTCCAGGTTCAAGGGTATCGATACCAATGCAGTAGAAACATAAACTTCTGCAAATTTCTCTTGTATCAAACCCAACTCAAGACAACGATCCAAGGCATGAATCATGTACAAAATCAACTCAAGAACATATAAAAAGTGTGAGAAATCCCTACCTCGAAGTTGGAGAACAAACAAGAGAAGAGATCGGGCCAAGCAAGCCCTAGAACTCCAAACTCCAAATCGAGCAAAATACGAGTCACCGAGCTCCTACCAACGCGATTCGAGCTCCAATACGCATAGAGGTGAAGAATTTGAAGCTATTTGGATTGGGTTTTGTGTCAATTTAGTGGAATTTTGAGTGAGAGAAGTAGAGAGGGAGAGAGAGGCGCCGGGATGGAGAGAGAGATGAACGTGAGAGATAGGGGGGGAGGGGTTCATGTGCTAATACTCCTCTCCTCCCTTATATACACACATATCTGCAAATTACACTGACACCCATATGTTCTATTTTCTTACTCATCAACCCACAAACATATATTCCACATTATCCTCCTTTTATGAAACATTAAATTTTATTAAAAGAATATATGGGTCTCTACAGATAAATAGTAAGAAAAAAAGGACTTTATAGCATATTTATTTACTACTGAAAAAAGAAAGAGTTAAAAGTAATTTTTGAAAGTAAAAAGTAAAAAAAAAAAGGAAAGTTAATGCCTTCCGTTAGCTCCATCCGTTACCAATTGATGGAATTAGATGGCGGTGGTCTAATTGTTAACGGAATGGTAAGTTCAAGTGTCTTTCTGTCATTAAAGTTCTAGTGTTTTTTTTGCGAATTGACTAAAAGTTCAGGGTTTTTTTCTTTAAAGTTCCCCCTAATTGTATTGTGATTTAAACTAGGGAAAAAAGGCAAGTGGAGTGGAGTGCAGTAGATTTCTCATTTATACTCTTATGGACATGGACATGGTTCGATTCCGTAAGCACTCATCACCCTCCCCAAATCCAATAGGATAGAGTATATTAGGATTAACGAATGGAAAAAAAAAAAAAAAAACCTAAGGAAAAAGGGGATATTGAAAAGAGTAAAGTAAGGAAAAGGAAAACAACCATGCTACAACCACACCCAACACATTCAAATACACACCGACTCACAATATTTTAAGGGAAAATTTTAGAAATGGTCCCCCTAGTTTGCACAAATTCTCATTTTCGTCTCTCTAGTATCAATTGTGTTACTTTTAGCCCTATAGTTTGCATTCTGCCCCAATTTGGTCCCTCTCGCTAACGGCGTTAATGAAACTAACGGAATTGGAGGACAAAATTGTCATTTCACCTCACAGAAGGACTAAATTGAGATTTCATGCAAACTAGAGGGACTATTTCTACAACTTTTATTTTTTACTTTTGTTTTTGTAAATAAATTTAAAATACATCATATGTAATATATTTCTCATCTCATTTATTTTGAATAATCAAAATATGTTGAAATTTTTTAAAGTTTTTATTATATATATCACAAAAAATATGAGAAAATTCAAAAATCCCCCTATGTTAAATGTCTTGGTATTGTATTTTTTTTTTCAATTGAATTTTCACTCTCGTTATTTTCTTTGTGACATGATTAAGAAGAAAAGTTGTTCAGTAGTATTTAGAAATCAGAAAAGCGACGGGTCCCGTAGGGAAATCGTACCGATGGCCGCGCCGGGCTGTCTCCGGTCACCTGACGGCCGATCCGAGCCGTCCAAAAATTCTATAAAAAAAGATTTTTATTATGAGGGAGCCCGCTCGAGAATCAACGGCATCCGATGTTGTAGGGACCGACGGGTTCCGTAGGAAAATCGTACCGACGGCCGCGCCGGGCTGTCTCCGGCCACCAGACGGCTGATCTGAGCCGTCCAAAAATTCTAAAAAAAAAAAAGGTGTTTGGATCAAGAACCCTACACACATCGGATGCCGTTGATTCTCAAGCAGGCCCCCTCATAATAAAAACCTTTTTTGTATAGAATTTTTGGACGGCTCAGATCGGTAGTCAGGTGGCCGGAGACGGCCCGGCGCGGCCGTCGGTACGATTTCCCTACGGGGCCCGTCGGTCCCTATCACTTTTCTGATTTCTAAATACTACTGAACAACTTTTTCTTTTTAATTATGTCACAAAGAAAATAACGAGAGTGAAAATTCAATTGAAAAAAAAAAATACAATACCAAGACATTTAACATAGGAGTTGATTTTCGATTTTTCTCATATTTTTTGTGATATATATAATAAAAACTTTAAAAAATTTCAACATATTTTGATTATTCAAAATAAATGAGATGAGAAATATATTACATATGATGTATTTTAAATTTATTTACAAAAACAAAAGTAAAAAATAAAAGTTGTAGAAATAGTCCCTCTAGTTTGCATGAAATCTCAATTTAGTCCCTCTGTGAGGTGAAATGACAATTTTGTCCTCCAATTCCGTTAGTTTCATTAACGCCGTTAGCGAGAGGGACCAAATTGGGGCAGAATACAAACTATAGGGCTAAAAGTAACACAATTGATACTAGAGGGACGAAAATGAGAATTCGTGCAAACTAGGGGGACCATTTCTAAAATTTTCCCATATTTTAATTTTGTTACACTTTTCTCAGTTTTCAAATCTACCAAAAACTCAAGGGTAGTTTACACTTTTCCCATATTTCGCTGCCTGTTAAACTAGGCAAGTGGGTTTAACTTTGATTCAAAAATGACCAAAAAATCCTCAACAAATGTAGATTGGATTGCATTGATCTCTCGTACTATATATTAACACATATTATTTATTTATTTTAGTATTAGCATATCATCATATCTAAAAAATATAAAAGACTAGTATTTTATTCCGAATGGCATATAATAAAATCAACAGAAAAATTCAAGAATTAAATTTTTTTAAGACATTACATGATTTGTGCCTATTCTAATCAAGAGCAAATAATTTTTTCCGAAAGACCAAAATAAAGTAACTAAAGAGAAAAATATCAAAAAGGCCAAAATAGAGTGATTGGATTGCATTTTTTTTAAAAATGTTTTTGGATATTCTCTATCCTGTTCGTAAGTAATTTTCATCCAACACACAAAACAGGTCTGAAACCAGACCATTATGTATGTTATATTGTCTACCTTTCGGGTATGATTGGGTTTCCTTCTTGAAGAAACACTCGTGTAATTGTTGTAGATCATGATGCAATCAATTTAGGAGTAAGTTAGGGCTGACTTGATTTTTGGCTTACATGGACCTTCTTGTTATGAATGTTTTTCAGTTTTCATAAGGCCAATTTTTGGGGTAAGGTGATGAGATAAGATTTGTTTCAATGAAAGCGTCCCATATTTAATTGCACGAAATGACTTCTTATTCTCGTTTTTTTAAATTTTTTTTTTTATGGAGATTAACTCATTAATTTCGAAATTGAAGGGAGTTGCTGGGCGTTTTCAACTATTGGTGCCTCGGAAGGGATAAACAGTAAGGATGACTGAACGTGTGCCATTTTTCTGGTGTAATAACATCCAAACTTTCGATGCAATGTGAGTGAAGTGGTGAAGTCATTGGGCTAATTAAAGACAGTGGTTCAGGAGGAAGAATTAACTTACATATATAGAAAAAGAAAGACAGTAGAGATCGATATATACATACAATAAGAGCTTTGCAATGGTGAGGTAGCTAGCCTGGATCTTTTTGTTTCTTTGTTTTTATGACGAGACGTACACTTGAATTGTCTTAGTACGACTTCGAAAATGGATACTCCATTTGATTACAGTAGCTAGCTAGTATGGCCTTGTTGATTGTTGTAGTGTACTTGTGTGAAATACAGCTTGCTTGCTAGCTAGCTTGTTAGCAACTCTTGAAGTTCTTCTTTCCCAAATTTCTTAGCATTTTCTTGGGACCTGTGTGTATACTATATATACATGCCTTGATGGAATATAATTGCACCAATCAATTCGTTTTGTGACATGGACATGAAACTGTCATCCTAGATTCGTAGTGCGTGGAAAAATTATTAAGTGGGTCATAACCATCGATGCATTTTCTTGTCCAGACACCATGGTCGTACAGGTGAAGACAATGTGATTCACAGGTGAGTCCGGGACCATGAAATAATATGAGCTCCGAATGGAAGAAGCAGCATGCTGTTGTTCCTAGAGGCTATATTGCTCCGTTCGCGATGAGTCTTGGTGCGTTGGAATCGTCTTGCAAGGACGCACAAGACTCAGTGCTCAAATTGAGTTGAGGATCAGAAATCCAAGTCTGTGATTTTCGGGCAGAGACCGTAAAACAGAGACAACAATGGTGTTTTGTGTTCTTGGTAGTCACTACACTGCTCTGATACCAATTGTAGTGCTATATCAGAGTTAAACCAAGCAAACACAAACACACAACACAGAGAAACACAAGGATTTACGTGGTTCCCCAATAATTGGGTACGTCCACAGAGGGGCAGCGGATTCACTATATTTACTGGAGGAGTATTACAACAATCACTCAACTCACACAGTATTGCCTCACAATCCACTCGTGTATCACTCTCCTCTCTGATTTCTCATACAAAGCTCTGAACCGAAGGTCTCCATTTATAGCCAGATGAGACCCTCTTTATTTGCCCCGAAAGTCTGCCTTCATTTACTCCAAAGGAGGCTGAAGGATACTGGAGGATATCAGATGAGGATTTGGGAGGCTCCTTGTCTGCTGAGTAAATGCAAGCGTGGGTTGGAGCCACAAAAGTCCAACAGTTTACTGCTTAAATAGCATGGACATATGATATCTAAAATGTGAATTGTCCCGATTAGGGGAGCGAAAATGGAAATACGAGAAGTAGAAGGAAAGGGAGCAGAGCAACCTCAGACGGCCTGCAAAATTGTGCTGGAATGAGAGGTTTAGGTTTGATCATACAGGGTTGTGACAGATTTGCCCTTTGCTTTCTTTGAAATCAGTAGACAGATTTTTATTTTTCATTTCAGGAGATTGTGTTAGAAAATAAGAAACTGACAAATTGTGTTTTGGTCAGGAGAAACCATAAGAATTTTCTTAATTAAGCTGATGATTTGGGCCTCTCAGATATTGTAGTGGGCCGAATATTCTAGTTCGGCCACAATCGCTACGTTCGGCGGAAGGCAACCAGGCTCGGCCCCGAGCTAAGCAACCAAGCTCGGCCTTGTCTCCCGCGATGCTCCCTCCATGCTCGACTCGGCCCGGAGCTAAGCAACCAGGCTCGGCCACCTTCGGGAAGAGAGCTCCGATGGAAGGTTCTTCGCTTAAGTCACCCACCGGGCTCGGCCATGTGTGGGCTCGGCCATGTCACTCAGGCTCGGCCACCTTCGGGAAGAGAGCTCCGATGAAAGGTTCTTCGCTTAAGTCACCCACCGGGCTCGGCCATGTGTGGCTCGACCATGTCACTCAGGCTCGGCCACCTTCGGGAAGAGAGCTCCGATGGAAGGTTCTTCGCTTAAGTCACCCACCGGGCTCGGCCATGTCACTCAGGCTCGGCCACGGCCATGTCACTCAGGCTCGGCCACCTTCGCGACGAGAGTGCCGATGGAGGGTTCTTTGCTTGAGTCACCCATTGGGCTCGGTCACCCGCGGAGTCGCATGCTCGGCCACCCGCGGAGTCTCGTGCTCGGCCACCTGCAGAGTAGCGTGCTCTCTCACGCGACTAAAGCGGTTACGCAGACAGATAATGATGAGCGCACATGGGCAATGCCAGCTCACAGCAAAACGGTTACAAATGTCTAATCCAGTGACGCCACAATGACGTCACTTAGCTCGTGCGGAGCGCGTGTATGAACTTGGAGAGCGAGCTAGGAAGGTTCTATAAATACCAAAGGTTCACAGCTCTAAAAGGGACACAGCGACTCCCCACTAAAACCCTAGCTCTCTTTTGTTTTCTCGGCACCATTCTCATCCTTGCGCCGGAGGGCCATGCCGGGGCTCCTCCGGTGTGGTCTTTAGTCGTGCTTCATGGTGCAGGTTAGGTGGAAGAAGCTAGACAACCCCTGAACCAGAGGAGGAAGGACTCGAACCAGAGATCACGGGCCACACAGATATTAAAAAAAAAAGAAGCAAGGAGAAGCTTATTTGGGCTTCATTTTAAGCTTTGACTTGGATTTGATATTCTAGTAATCACCGTTGATTACGAAATCGTACTTTTTCTGGATGTCTTCATGACATCTTAATGCAGGGCAGTTGGGATGGAGGTAAAACCACAAACAGTCCTCGGCCTCCATTAATATCCAAGGCGATTGACGTTCATGTTTCCACCTGTAAACTTCTTTTACGCAAGGTTCATAATCGAACCAAGCTAACATACTCAAGACTGGCGTGTAATCGACTCTATTAAATTAAAACTTGTTTGGGATTGGTTCGTTTGATAAACAAGATAGTAAGAATTGACATATGACTTATTCTTTAACTCGTTATGTTTTAAACTAAGCTTCAACAATTTACTATTCGTCTCGTTTATCAATTCTAAAGTACTTACACTTTGTACCAAATTTACATCGACCCCTTCAATGCAGTTTGGAAATGTACTAACATCTCTTATTTGGAAATATATTAAGCAAATTAGTATTCTCATCTACCTCTCCAATGGAGGCGTGAGTTTGAGCTCCACGAGAGGCGCGACCGGTGTTTAGAATTATGGTTAGCCTCTAAATCTCTTGTAAACTAACATACTAACTAACTGACCCTTCAAATTCCGCTAATGTATAAAGGTGACCAAAAAGAAGCGAATTCCTCCTCCTAGCCGGCCGGACAAATAGTCGGAGACTAGGGCAACCAATAGCATGTAAATAATTTTCTGCAATTTGCAGGATATCTTCAAGGAGTATTTTTTTCAGAGCTTCTGACCTCCAACTACTTTCTGCTAATTTCTCATCTCTTCCTCCATTCTAACTGAGTTGATGCGTTCTCGCCTTCTCTCTTCTCAAGGGGCACCTGTACGAAATGTCATGTTAACCGACAGTGTGGTGTCGGTTATATCTTACTACAGTTTTGTAGTAAGATTCTTCCATTTAAGAGAGGTTAACAAAGCTAATTTCCATTTTTCCTACTCCAATATTAAATGACTCTTGACAAGAGAGGTCACTAACTTCCAATTAATATTTCTTGTAATATATAGCTAAATTATTACTAGTTGACACGGGTTATAACAATTTTGTTACGGTTCAACTCTTTTACATTGGCTTGAGCTCAACATGCAAGTTTTGAATGAGTTGAGGTTGCTTTTAAAGCTCGACTTTGCTCGTTTGCAGACTTACCCGTTAACAAAATGGTCATGTTAACTACCGTCCACTAGTTGCACTTAATGCGGGATTAATGGAAATTAGTATTAATTAATTTACTACCTTTGCTACAGTTAAACTTAACGAAAAATATTTACTATCCCAATCCCTATTTTCATACATTTCAATTCATCCGAAATATCCTTTACGCAGTTGACAGGTTTTGACATTTACATTGAAACTAATCACCACCCACAAATTAATCTGTCACTCGAATTTCCGACATTAAAAAGCCGAAAGGTGTAGTACGTACAGTATATATATATATATTATATATATATAGAAGAAGAAGAAGAAGAAGAAGAAGAAGAAGAAGACGACAAAATGCTCGGGTGCGACAAGCTGAGAGAATAAAAGAATGGGACCATCTCCCAGTATCACATCACCCGAGGAAGAATTAGCTAATCATTTTCTATTTTTGCCATACAATAAAAAAGAAAAAGATTTTCTTTTCTCGAACCTAGCTAGCTCAGATTGGGATCCCATGTGTAAATTGTACTAGTAGTGGGATGATGCATGGCATGGCAGGAAAGAGGTAAAAACGCGACAAAAAGTTCAACGGGAAAGCGTGTCAAAAAGAGAATATCAAGTACTACTACTATCAATACCACTACCGCTACTACCACTATGGCACTATCACATCACATGGCCCTCAATTTCCTTTCTTTAATTTCTTCCCCAACTTTATCGATCTAAAATCTTAATTACCTCCTTTTCTTTCACCACCCAACATTACCTCTACAGTAAACCCATTATACCATACGGCCGGTATCCGATGACGAGGAGGCGTGATATCTCAATCGTTCACCCACCTTTCTCTTTCTCTCTCTGCATCGGCATTGTCAATGGTTGCCCCCCTACGACCTGTTAGACGGACGGATAAAATTTTAAAATACAGTAATGAAGAAGAAGGTTGGATAAAGTTGATCGAATACTTGTGTTATAAAGGAAAATTAGTTAAGAGGATGAGATTAACTAAAGAGGAGTTTGTTTGGCTGGCGTACATATAAGATTTTAGGGGACAAGAAAGAAATTAAGGTGGATATGTTATAAGAGATAATTAGTTAACGGGGTGGAATTTACTGAGAAGGGATACGTAGCTGAAAAAATGAATAAATAATAGTGATGGATATATAAAGAAATAATGTAAGATCGTTTACTTAGCTGACCCTTGAAATGATATTACAAAAAAGGGTTTGGAGGTATTTGAGAGGCACACTGGTAATTATGCCCACCCGGATAAACTAATTCTACCAGCGGGGTGGATTGCACTAAGACCCTTGCACTTATCCGCTGGATAAGTAGTTTGGGTGTAAAGAGGGAACCAAACACTGGATAAGAGTGAGTTAAGATTAGCTTATACCACCAAGGTCCTTATCCCCACTAGAGTCGTTGTCGAGTGTTATGTTTAATTTTCCTAATTAAAAAGGCTGACGACTTGAAAAGGGGAGAGCCCTTCAAATAAGCTTTATTCTGAGCTAAAAAAATGTTATCCAAACCGTTTATTTCATAGAACTCGGCAAATAAACCGGGCTTGGAAAGAGTTGGAACCCGACGTGATCCAACCAAATTATCCCCTTGCATGTGGATTTATTAAATCGTTTTTGCCATTGAGTTTTTCAAAACAAATGCAATTCAGCCGCAGAGTTGTCAATGTTCAATAAATTTAACCTTCCACGAAATTATTCTACGAATCAATTTTTATTTAAGGTGTGTTTCCGCTATATTATTGAACTACATGTTAATAGCAAAAGTCAAGTTGTTTATGCTAAAATAATATTCTAGTTAATGTATGTGAGAAAATTGATTTGCCTAAGAATCTACTTAATACTTGAGTTTTCCGTTCCAGTACGTCCAATAAATACTTATTTGTAATTTTTAAGCTAAAAAATGGACTTACTGAAATTTAAAAATATGTAATATGGATATTGTTTGAAACGATGCAAAAAAATTTTAAAATTATTTTTAAAAGTCCATCATTTTTAAGTTTAAAAATTACTGTATAAATTAGTAGTACTGAAGAAATATTTTTTAAAAAAATTTATGGAATGGGCTAAGTTTTAGTGAAACTGCACACCTTAAGAAAGTTTCTGGAATGGACTAGTCGCAGTGAAACTGCACACCTCATATGTGCAGTCGGTTTTCGCTAAGATGGGCGTGGGGCCCGCGAATTTTGGCAGCAAATTGAGCGTCACGAGGGCTCACGCGCCGCTCTGTGTCCACAAGTCGGGCGGCAGTGGGTGGACATCTTTGTAGTGGTTTTTGGACTGGATTGGATTGGATTTCTCAACTACAGAATATTACTACTCCGACAATGAAGCGTAGATTAGGCCCCTCGAGCATCCAATGATTGAATTTTTTACTACTCCTGCCATTTTACCCCTATCATCACAAGCATGATTTGAGTAGTGGATCAAAAACTGAAGAAATAAAAAATCGGCTCCGTTTGTTTGGACATAAAATATTTTTTGATAAAATGTTATATCTATTTTTTAGTATTTGGTTGTGTAAAAAATAAAAAAGTAAATTTTTTTTCATTAATTGGATAAAAATGACTTACCTTTAAATCTTCCGGAAGTTATTTTCCGAAATGAACCTGCTACCTTCAACTGAAATTCTCACTGCTCAGTTTTCAGTCTTGATTTACGTTTAATTCCAATATTCTTAGATTTCTCCACCGTTTGAGCCCCCAACTCTCTATCTACACTATTTTATTGATTTCTGAAAATATTTTTCAAGTGTCAACCAAACACCAAAAAATAAAAATTTGAAATTTATTTTCTGGAAAAACATTTTACATCAAAACAAATGGAAATCAGAAAAATTTGAGGCCGATTAGGACTTGGGGCAGAATATTTTTTGCGGGTCGTGGGATCAAATATATTACTCCTACCAAAAATACTGTATGTAATATATTCGTAACATTTTGAAGCCGGCCATAGTATGCTAACCAAGCCAGAGTTGAGTTTTGTTGGGTACCATGTTTTTGAGTATTTTTGATCTACAAGCTTACTAAATTGGAAAATTAAATTATTTTCAGTCTTGGTCCACCTATCAATTGAGTCGACCTGGACTGAGTTTTATTTGAGCTGATTAAAAGTTGAGATCGAGTTATTTGATTTATTCAAAAAGTTTGAGATTATTCTTGCACTAGTTAGTGGATTCGTTGATTAACGATTGGTTTGCGTAGTGCACGAGGGTTCTGAGTTGGCATAGTCGGAATATAGCGCGCTGGATGTACGAGGTCTTAATTCCATAGGCAAAGCGGGGGTGCCTGAGCATCAAATTATAACGAACATCAAAAAGTGTCCGACCTTTTTCTCTTTCCATAACTAGTGAACTTCGAACGAACTTTGAAGGAGTCAAATACAAGTTAAACTCGTAGAAGTACTGCACATGGCCAATGTGTGATTTAGGCTTCTCCCTTGTCGAATTCTTTGGACTATAAATCTAAAATTAGTGATATAGAGCCCCCCCCACCCATCCACCCACCCAAAAAAAAAAAGAAAGGCTTGAAGATTGTCCATTGGGCTTGTCGTGGTAGCATTACTACTTGTTGCTCCAATGCCGTATTAATTAATTTAATTACATGGGGAATTGTCCCGAAAAAGTAACATAAACGTTTTTTTTTTTTTTTGGGTCAAACGGAAGATCATAAACGTTCGTTTTAAGAGCTATATTAACTTTTGTGAGACCATGCCACATACTGTTTTAAATAGGTTCCTTGCCATTGGATGACAGGGTAGCGTAATTAGCTGACTCGTGGATCCTGAGGTAAAGAAAAATCAACATATATTTGTTATTATGAGCTAAAACTTGTTGTTACAAATATCGGGACGGTTCTGGAGACACCTATAAAAATATTTAAAAATATATATTATAGTTTCCAATCGAATTTTGATGATCCGAGCAGCTCAATGTGATCATAACGTGATTTTAAGGGTACCCACGAGAAATCAGGAAAAAAAAAAGACCGGAAAGGACTTGATCTTAGCAGTTTTTATCTCAAATTTGATGAACGGTTCAATTAAAAACTGCTCAATGGAGGTACGCTTGTTCAGAATTCTGGTGTACCTGTGGTGTCTACTCCCATTTCTGCTGTGTGCCTTTCCAATTCTTTGTCTGCTTCTGAGTTGAAAAGTCCTGTGGAGAATGGTTTGGAGGTTTCTTTAGAGGTAGATGTTGTCCCCGATGCTGACTCTCCTGTTTTGGTCTACTTACCTTCTGAAGCTGAGTTGGATAAGGAAATGCAGTCTCCTCTCTTGTGCCTAAGAAAAATAAAGGCAAATGAAGGGGTGTAGCTCCCCAAGGGCAAGGGGGGTGGTGGAAATAAAAAGCGTAAATGATTAAGGTAGCGGTTTGGAATATTAGGGGTCTAAATGATCCCTTAAAATAAAAAGAAATTAGATCCATGGTTCTTAAGGAAAATCTGGGTATTATGGGTATTGTGGAAGCTAAAGTTAGAGCTGAAAATATGGTTAAGGTAGTGCAACATTGTTTTCCTCTGCACTGGAGAAGCCTGCATAATTTGGGTTCTTGTGTAGCTGCTAGAATTGTTTTGGAATGGGACTCTCAAAAATTTGATGTTGTTCTCTTTCAGTCTTCTTCTCAACTCCTTGTTGTTTTTGTGAGGGATATTGTTGATGATAGGAGATTTTACCTTTTTGTTGTGTATGGCAGTACTTCTATGATTGAACGGAGAGTGTTATGGTCTGAAATGAGATATGCGTTTGCAGTTATTGGGTCTTCTGCTTGGATCCAGTTAGGGGATTTTAACATTGTTCGATCTGCCTCAGAGCGGTTGGTGGGTTATGCTGCTGCTGCTTCTGATGAGTTTAATTCTTGCCTTACGGATATTGAACAGGATGATATGCCTTCAAAGGGTCTTTGGTTTACTTGGTCAAACAAACGAAATGGTTTGGGGGATAATAAAAGCATATTAGATAGGGTTCTTATCAATTCTAATTGGCTCAATCTTTTCCCTAACAATGAGGCTGTGGTTCAACCTCCTGGAATTTCTGATCACTGCCCTATTATGGTCTCTATTGCTTTTAATATTGCTCAAAAAAGGTCTTTTAAGTTTTTTAACTTTTGGATGGCTAACCCTAAGTTTTCGGAGGTTTTAAAGACTTCTTGGGCTGCTGTTGTTCAGGAATCTCCTATGTTTGTTTTATCTGTCAAGTTGAAAAGGTTGAAAGGGGTTCTTAGAGAGTTCAATAAGAAAAGTTACTCTGGTATTAGCTCTCGAGTTCAGATGGCAAGAGCTGAGTTGACTAGGGTGCAAGAACGATGTTTTACTAACCCTTTTGATGCTACCTTGGGTTTGCTAGAGAAGGAGAAAATGAAAATTTTTATGGAGCTTAGTTTGGTTGAGGAATCATTTCTTAAACAGAAATCTAGAGTTAAATGGTTGGGTTTGGGTGATAAGAATACTAGATTTTTCTTTCACAAGATGTGCATTTAGCGTTCTAAGCATAGTATTCTAAGCCTGATTGACAGTTCTGGGAGAAAGCTTAAGGATCCAAAGGCTATCAAAGCTGAAATTCTGGGGTATTTTGAAGGTCTTTTGGGAACTCAGTTCTGTGATAGATGGGATGCTAAAGCTGTCTTATCCTCTGCAATTAGTACTCAAGTTAGGGAGGACGATAAAGTGATGCTCATTCAACCTGTCTCCATGGAGGAGGTTAAGAAGGCTCTTTTTTCTATTCATGGGGATAAAGCTCCTGGTCCAGACGGCTACAATTCTGCTTTTTATCAAAAGAATTGGGAGATAGTTGGTCCTGATCTTGTTCATGCTGTTCAACATTTTTTTTCTAAAGGGTTTTTACTCAAGTCTTGGAATGCAACTGCTATTTCATTGGTTCCTAAGGTGAATAGCCCTACTACTGTGAAGGAGTTCAGGCCTATTGCCTGCTGCAATGTGCATTACAAGTGCATTTCTAAAATTCTAGCCAAGAGATTACAAGGTGTGCTTCCTTATCTTATAGATAAAACTCAGTCTGCTTTTATTAAGGGTCGTACTATTGTCGATAATGTTTTGCTAATGCAAGAAGTGGTTAGAGGTTATCATAGAGATTCTGGTTCCCCTAGATGTTCTATTAAAGTGGATCTCATGAAGGCCTATGATTCTGTGGACTGGGGTTTCCTCATTGATACTTTATCTGCTATGGGTTTTCCTAGTATTTTTATTCAGTGGATTTCGCAGTGCATTTCTACAGCCTGTTATTCTGTGATTATCAATGGAAGCTTGGAAGGGTTTTTCCCTGGACGGAGGGGTCTTAGGTAAGGAGACCCTATATCCCCCTACCTCTTTCTGATTGTAATGCAAGGCTTTTCTGATATCTTCAAACAAATGGTGAGCAGGTCAAATTTTCAGTTTCACCCAAAATGCCAAGCTCTGAATTTGACACAGTTGGCCTTTGCTGATGACCTTTTCATTATCTGTGGAGCTCATTTGGAGACTTTTGTTACTATTAGAGATATGTTTGATGATTTTTACCACTTTTCTGGATTGAGGCCAAATTTGCAAAAAAGTTCTATCTTTTTCTGTGGTGTCCGTGAAGAGTTAGCTATGTCTCTTAAGGATGTGCTTCCCATCCCTGTGGGTTCCTCGCCTGTTAAATACTTGGGAGTACCCTTGATTTCTACTAGACTTAAAGCCATTGACTGTGAGATTCTCCAGGATATGATTCTGTGGTGTATCCTGAGTTGGTCTAATAAGGTTTTGACCTATGGGGGGAGGGTGCAGCTTATTATTTCTGTGTTATATAGTATCCAAGTGTTCTGGAGCCAGATTTTTGTTCTTCCTCAAAAAGTCACTAAAGCAATTGAGAGTAAATTGATGGCCTTTCTTTGGTCTGGTGGTGAGTTAAACCATAAGTGTGCTAAGGTGAAATGGGCTAATGTTTGTGCTCCAAAAGATGAAGGAGGATTGGGTTTTAGAAGAGTTAAGGACTGTAATGCTGTAGCTATGTGTAAACTTCTATGGGATTTAAGTAAGAAAGCTGATTCCCTTTGGATCAAGTGGGTTCATACCTATATTATCAAAGGTCAGAATATGTGGCACATGGTGATACCTGCTGATTGTTCCTGGACTATTAAGAAAATCTTCCGACTGAGGGAGTTATGTCAACCTCTTATTCTGTACAAAGTAGGGAATGGTACTTCTACTTTTGCTTGGTTGGATAACTGGCACCCTTTGGGTCCTTTATACAAAAAGTATGGTACCAGGGTTTGTGCTGATATAGACCAATCTCTTTCAGCTAAAGTTTCTTCTTTAATTCATAATGGTGGTTGGAAGTGGCCTAGGGGCAGGAACAGAATTATGAGGGAGGTCAAAGACTTCACTCCAGAAGGGTTTTTACCTGATGTATTTGTGGAGGACTCGGTGATATGGATTCCATCCAAGAATGGCATTTTCTCTATGAAATCGGCATGGAATACAATTAGGAGAGTCCTTCCTGCTCAGGAATGGTGTAAGGTTGCTCAGGAATGGTGTAAGGTTGTGTGGTTCAAAGGGCATGTACCTCGCTGGGCCTTCATTTTGTGGATGGCAATGCAAATTCGTTTAAACACAAAAGACAGATTGTCGTTGTGGGGAATAGTGTGATGCTTCTTGTGTTTTGTGTGATTGTGATCTTGTGGAATCCCACAATCATCTATTCTTTGACTGCTGTTATTCTAGTGCTGTTTGGACTGAAGTTTTAAGGCGAAATCATGTGGACAGGGCTCCAATGAGATGGGATGATGAGAAGGAGTGGTTTAATCTGCATTCTAAGGGGGATAATATGAGGAAGTGTGTGCTGAAACTTTCCCTGGCTGCTGCAATTTCCTGTCTTTGGCGAGAACGCAATGCTAGAATCTTTCAACACAAACGGGTGGACCGTGGATCTCTTGCTGCTACAGTGATGTAGAACACGTGGAGGCCTAATTCCATGATCAGTTGGACCGAGCCAAGCCTCGGAAGCCCAAACGGTGTTTAATTTCAAATTACCCAATTTGGCAAAATTTGGACGAGCTTGGAATAGGCCCAAACTTGGTGGGCTGATTTGTTTTCGCGCTCCAGTCCATAGTAGGTTGATGATGAAGATTGCTTTTCGGCCTAATTCCTTCGTTTAGGCCTTCAATTGTGTTATTTTGCCGTTTTAGGAAAGATTTGTTTCGTTAATAACTCTTAGACTGTAATTCCTTTTATATACGTTGATTCTTTTTGGGAAAGTTTTGTTTTTCTTTCCCGTTTTCAGTTTTAGGAAAAATCCCCAATTCTGAGACTTTTATTTTTCAAGTTTATTTTTTAGGGTTTCTAAGGTTTCGGCCTATATAAGGGTTTGTAACCTAGAGTTTATGGAACTGTTTTTCAATAATATTCAGACTTTCGTCTTTCTTTCTTGTACGCAAGATTTGCTCATTTCGACGAGTTGTTTATCTCGTTTGAACTAGTACGCTAACTAGTCTCTCGTGAATTCCGCTGCGTCAAGTGGTATCAGAGCCATGCTTTTCCTGGTTCGATGGCACCAAACACAGATGAAGACACACCCATTGAGGTTGGTCGTGAGCTTACTGACCTAAGGAGGATGGTAGAGGAGCAACAAACACAGTTGATCGAGATCCGTCAGGATACCCACACTCAGTTCGCTGAGATCCGTGAGATGCTGCAAGGGTTAACTCTACAAATCCACCAAAGGCCAGAAAGGGTTGCGAAGGATCGCGCGTTGGGATTTGCCCATCGCCAACCTCGTAACCAGGATCGGAATCGAGCTGGAGGATTTGCCCGAGGCGTAACTGGTCGTCGTCAGATGGTAATACATGCTGAGAGTGAAGAATCCGAACCTAAGGATAATGAAGAACAAGAAGACCGTCCCGTAGGACGACAACAACATTGGTTCGATGATTACCGCATGAAGGTGGACCTTCCCACGTTCAACGGTAATTTACAGATGGAGGAGTTTCTTGACTGGATTTCAGAGGTTGAGAGGTTCCTTACTATGATGGAGGTTCCTGAGTCGAAGTAGGTAAAGATGGTCGCTTATAAACTAAAGAGTGGCGCCGCAGTTTGGTGGGACCAATTACAGACAAAACGACGGAGGCAAGGAAAGGCGTCTGTGGTGATATGGCGCGGAATGAAACAGCTTATGATGGAGAGGTTTTTACCGTCTGACTATGACCAACATCTGTTCCGGTCATACCAGAACTGTTCGCAGGGATCCAGGTCTGTTATTGATTACACAACTGAATTCAATCGACTCTCAGATCGTAATAATCTGAGTGAGACTGAAGGTCAGCGGGTAGCGAGGTACATGAACGGGTTGAAACCTTCAATTCAGGAGAGGATAGGATTGCAGCATGTTTGGGAAGTTGACGAAGCCTTTAACTTGGCGATTAAGACCGAACAGATGAAGCGTAAACCAGTCAATTCAGGGTACCGTCGAGAGTCGTTTGTTCCTGCTGCTGATAAGGGAAAAGAGAAACAATTAGCAGTGCCTGCGTTTCAACCTAAGGTTGCAGCTGGTGGTGGTTCTAAATTTGGAGGAGCTAATCAGGCAGGTAGCTCCAATAATAGAAATGTGGCCAAAGCCCCTAATCCATATGCCAAGCCCTTTGGGGATAAGTGCTTCCAGTGTAGCAAGCCTGGACACCGCTCCAATGAATGTCCAGATCGAAAGGTGGGCCTAGTAGAAGAGGGTGGCGGAGAAGATGGGCCTGAAGAGGATTGACCAGAAGAAAATTCTTATGATGCAGATTATGCAGAGGAGGACGGGGAATGAGTGAATTGTGTGGTGCAACGGGTGTTGTTCGCGCTGAGAGCAGAAGATTCCAGTCAGCGTCATAGCATCTTTCGGTCAAGCTGTTCCGTCAATCAGAAGTATGTGACTTGATCGTGGACAGTGGGAGTTGTGAGAATTTTGTGGCAAAAAGACTGGTGGACCTGCTGAAGTTGCCAACCGAGCCTCATCCCTCTCCATACAGCATCGGTTGGATAAAGAAAGGCCCTACGGTGAAGGTAACTGAAATATGTAAACTTCCTCTTTCAATTGGGAAAATTTATAGATTTGAAGTTATCTGTGATATAATTGAGATGGATGCTAGTCATGTACTGTTAGGTAGGCCCTGGCAGTTTGATGTTGATATTGTTTATAAGGGTCGTGACAACACTTATAGTTTTAATTGGGAATCACGTAAGGTTGTTATGGCTCCTTCCAGTCATAAGGAGCCTATCAAACCACCTAAAACAGAGGGGTCTTCGTTTCTAACAATTGCTAGTTCCGAAGCTGAGTTTGTGACAGATTTCAAAGAGTCGGAACAGGTTTATGCTATGGTGGTGAAGTCCCTGGAAGTGGAGGAGATGGATAAAGCAAAGATTCTGATAGTTCCTCTACCTACAAAGATACAGCCATTATTGGAGGAATTTGAGGAACTTGTTACTGATGATGTGCCTAATGAGCTCCCTCCAATGAGGGATATTCAGCATGCTATTGATTTGGTGCCTGGGGTAAGTCTGCCCAATCTACCACATTATCGGATGAGTCTGAAGGAGAATGAGATTCTGAGGGAGAAAGTAGAAGAGTTGCTGTAGAAGGGGCACATTCGAGAGAGTCTGAGTCCACGTGGTGTTCCAGTCTTGTTAACGCCAAAGAAAGATGGGAGTTGGCGTATGTGTGTGGACAGTCGGGCCATCAACAAAATAACCATCAAGTATAGATTTCCAATTCCTCGCCTGGATGATATGCTTGATATGTTGGATGGGTCGAAGTGGTTTTCGAAGATTGATTTGCGGAGCGGGTACCATCAGATTCGTATCCGACCTGGGGACGAATGGAAGATGGCGTTCAAAACTAAGGATGGCCTGTACGAATGGTTGGTTATGCCATTTGGACTTTCTAATGCGTCGAGTACTTTTATGAGGGTGATGAATCAGGTTCTGCGGCCTTTCACTGGAAAGTTTGTCATCGTTTATTTCGACGACATACTAATCTATAGCAAGTCCGAGAAGGAGCATGTGGAGCATGTGCGCCAAGTGCTGATGGTTCTGCAAGAAAATAAACTGTATATTCAACTTAAGAAGTGCAGCTTCTTGACTCGCAGCTTATTATTCTTGGGCTATGTGGTGAGTTCTGAAGGTATTCATGTAGATGAAGAGAAGGTTCGAGCTATTCGTGATTGGCCAACGCCTAAATCTGTTACAGAAGTGAGAAGTTTTCATGGATTGGCCACTTTCTATAGGCGATTCATTCGAAATTTCAGTACTATCGTAGCACCAATCACGGAGTGCTTGAAAAAGGGCAAATTTCTGTGGGGAGGTGAAGCGGAGCAAAGTTTTGCGCTGGTTAAAGAACGACTTTGTACTGCACCGGTATTAGCTCTGCCTAGTTTTGAGAAGATTTTTGAGGTTGAGTGTGATGCTAGTGGAATTGGTATTGGGGCTGTTCTGTCCCAAGAGAAGAGACCATTGGCTTTCTTTAGTGAAAAGCTGAGTGAAGCTAGACAAAAGTGGAGCACTTATGATCAGGAGTTCTATTCTGTGATTCACGCTCTCAAACATTGGGAGCATTTTCTGATTCAGAGGGAGTTTGTGCTTTACACTGATCATCAAGCGTTGAAGTTCATCAACAGCCAGAAGAAATTGGACAGTATACATGTGCGCTGGGCTACGTTCTTGCAGAAATTTCCATTCACTATTCGGCACAAGTCTGGGGTGTCAAATCGGGTGGTTGGTGCGTTGAGTCGTCGGGCTGATTTGTTAGTGACTTAGGCCCATGAAGTTGTGGGCTTTGAGTTCTTAAAGGAGCTGTATCTTGAGGATGAGGATTTCAAAGAAATTTGGGCAGTATGCGTTCAGAATCGGCTTGTTAGTGACTTTCATGTTACTGATGGGTATTTATTTCGTGGTAATCGTCTTTGTATTCCTCAATCTTCTTTAAGGGAAAGCTTAATCCGAGACCTTCATGGTGGAGGGTTAGGTGGACACTTAGGGAGGGACAAGATTATTGCAAGTTTAGAGGAGCGCTATTTTTGGCCACAACTGAAGAAGGATGCTGGAAATTTTGTACGGAGGTGCTACACTTGTCAGGTATCTAAGGGTCAGTCTCAAAATACTGGTTTATATACTCCTTTGCCTGTGCCTAATAATATTTGGGAGGATCTGTCTATGGATTTTGTGTTGGGACTGTCTCGTACCCAACGAGGTGTAGATTCTGTATTTGTGGTGGTTGACAGGTTTTCTAAGATGGTGCACTTTATTGCTTGTCGAAAGACATCGGATGCCTCACATGTGGCTCGGTTGTTCTTTCGAGAGGTAGTTCGGTTGCATGGGGTGCCACAGTCTATTACCTCTGATCGGGATGTGAAGTTTCTTAGCCATTTTTGGGTGACTCTGTGGAGGATGTTTGGAACTTCGTTAAAGAGGAGTTCTACTGCACATCCACAAACTGACGGACAGACTGAGGTGACTAATCGGAGTTTGGGAAATTTGATTCGCAGTATTTGTGGTGACAAGCCGAAGCAGTGGGATCACGCTTTGCCACAGGCTGAGTTTGCTTTCAATAGTGCAGTTCACAGTGCCACGGGAAAATCACCTTTTTTCTTGGTATATGTGACATCTCCAAAGCATACAGTGGATTTGGTTCATCTCTCGCGAGGTCCCGGGGTTAGTGTTGCAGCTGAGGCAATGGTTAAGCAGGCTCAAGAGGTGCATGAGCAAGTAAAACAGAAGCTAGCTGAGACTAATGCGAAATACAAGAGGGCTGCAGACAAGCGCAGACGTGAGAAATTGTTCAAAGAAGGGGATTTTGTGATGGTGTTCTTGTGCAAGGAACGGTTCCCAGTGGGGACCTATAACAAGCTGAAGCCCAGAAAGTATGGTCCGTATAAAGTTCTGAAGAAGATTGGAGATAATGCTTATGTGATTGATCTTCCAGATTCCATGAAGATTTCAAAGGTTTTCAATGTTGCTGATTTATCTGAGTATCATGCTGAGGCGCCGCTGTATCCCGACTTGAACTCGAGGTCGAGTTTTTTCGAAGAAGAAGGGCTGATGTAGAACACGTGGAGGCCCAATTCCATTATCAGTTGGACCGAGCCAAGCCTCGGAAGCCCAAACGGTGTTTAATTTCAAATTACCCAATTTGGCAAAATTTGGACGAGCTCGGAATAGGCCCAAAATTGGTGGGCTGATTTGTTTTCGCGCTCCGGTCCATAATCATGAACCTTTGGTTGATGATGAAGACTGCTTTTCGGCCTAATTCCTTCATTTAGGCCTTCAATTGCGTTATTTTGTCGTTTTAGGAAAGATTTGTTTTGTTAATAACTCTTAGACCGTAATTCCTTTTACGTTGATTCTTTTTGGGAAAGTTTTGTTTTTCTTTTCTGTTTTCAGTTTTAGGAAAAGCCCCAAATTCTGAGACTTTTATTTTTCAAGTTTTTTTTTTTAAGGTTTCTAGAGTTTCGGCCTATATAAGGGTTTGTAACCTAGAGTTTATAGAACTTTTTTTCAATAATATTTAGACTTTCGTCTTTCTTTCTTGTGCACAAGATTTGCTCGTTTCGACGAGTTAGTTTATCTCGTTTGGACTAGTACGCTAACTAGTATCTCGTGAATTTCGCTGCGTCATACAGTTTGCAATTCCATTTGTGATGCTTTGCTGTCTTGGAGGTTGCTGGATTCTTCTCAAGGAAACAAGGATATATGCAGGGAATGGAGTATTCTCTAGTGTTTCCTTTTATTCATATGTTTTGTTGATTAGTGTAGTGTTGTTTGATGGCTCTTGTGCCTTTTACTTAGGTTGTTTTACTCTCTGGCTTGGTCTTGCATGACTTGCTAGGAGTGGGTTTCTGTGTTTTTTTTTTTTCATTCGTTGTACTATTTGTACATTTGTTTGGGCTTTATAATTCTAAGGGTACTTTTTACCGAAAAAACTGCTCAAAATAAGCACTTTCCGATCATATTTTTTACTAATTTGTTGCGGGTACCCTTAAAATCCAAATACAACGCCGTTATACATATAGATGGGCATACCATATAGTACTATGTGATTAACCGGCCACTAATGTAGGAGTAGCTATTTATGACGTATTAGTGGCGTAGCACTGATGCAAATTATTATATGATGATGCAAGCAAGAGCCTAGCCAGCTAATTGGAGGGTCAAGATTCAATTTTGAGATTTCAGGAAGCAGAACGTACAGGCCTCGGATGAAAAATGGTGGGTATATGTCCTATAGTCTAGGCTTTTTTGGATTTCAACCAGGTGGGTCCCATTGGCCTTTTTCTATTATTGCTTTATCACGTAGACTTTATGGGAAAAATATATCAGCCTAATCTAATCTCAAACGCAGGGATTCACTGTCTTTGTTTTCATAACGAGATGAAGGGGCTCCAAAAATGTGCTTCCATCTCCAACTACGCAATAGATACATCTATGGGTCACACAAGTTTTTACTGTATATTGAATGAAAAGAGGGTACAAGTTACATCGGCTATTTCGTACATATAGCAAGTATTTATAACCTAGAATTTATATAATCGATTACTGTAATGCCCCTGTCTAGGTTTCATGCGACATAAATACCTGCTAAGCAGTCTTCACAAGCCCAGCACATATACATGGCGTGAAGATATAACCCACCAACTTTTTTGGGGTCAGCTCCCCTCCAAAACTCCATCCTCCGCGCTCCTACCATATTCTTTCATCCTCCCTATTTTTAGCCTACATGATCCAAACTATTGATCTCGTACATCATTCATAGATCGGAAGAACACTACATGTGCTCAAAATCAGCTTAATTAATACTAGCTAGAACATTGACAAGTGTGTGAATAACTCATACGTTTGTTTAATTATGACATAGACGGGTGCAGTTTGATCTTATATATATGTTGTCGATGTTTGATGGAATTGATTTTTCTATCCTTCTAGTATGTATTAGTGATGTGTGTATGTATGAAATCTACCGCGCGTTTAATTAGTTCATCAATGTGAATACGGAAGGGTACACGGTGGGACTATGATGGAGTTTTTTTTTTGCGTGTGTGTGTGTCGGGGTGTGGGAGGGAGCTGGCCGAGCACAACTTTTTTTTTTTCGTGGTCATCAAGTGCACACAGTTTCGACGACCCCCCTACTCCTATATGTATGTAATTAATGTACGTACAAGAAGAAATTAAAGAGAACAGCAAAAGAGAATGAGAATCTAATCGCTGACTTTTTAGCTTTGCTTTAATCATGTGATGTGTCGACAAATCAGTGGAAAAGTGGATTAATGTATATATCATGGGCGGGCTCATTTTCTTCACTTACCCACTTTAGCTTCTTCGATCTCCATCCATCAAAATTATTGAAAGGATGTTTCTAGCTATGTCCCAACAACTCTTATCCCCTTCGAAAGATTTATATATACACGTACAATTAATATCATGCATGCATTCACATCCAAGGCCAAAAAGACAGAGCATTTAGATCATTCATTTTCACAAAAAAAAAAGAGAAGAAGCTAGCACACTATGTCAATGCATGTGATGAAACCTAACTCCACTATCATTTGTACTGCATTAATCTTTCTTTGACACGTTTTGTCATTTTTTGCTTGACTTTTACATCTAGCTAGCTTATTTTTTTTTAATGCGATATATATTTCTTCACCATTGCTTCTCAGTAGATTAATAAAAAAATTTATTAATCAATGAATGAAGCACACAAATACTGAAATGGTTATTACGGATAAGACTGCATTACAACAAAGAGCATAAATTTATTTATTTATTTTGAATTGTTTTTAATAAAACAAGAATAATATAATATTGGATGAGCAAATAACAAAATACAATATAATATAATTTGCAACTAAGGCTCCGTCTAGTCGTCAGGAATGTTGTGTGGAAAATATTCTCGGGAAAATTGAAGTGAGGTGAAACACAAGAAAATGAAATTTATTTTCTTGAAAAAAATCTTGTAGAAAAATTAGAAGTCATTCCTTTTGGCATAACCCTATTTTGCAGAAATATGGTTCTTAGTGGGAAAGTTAAAACCGTATGTCCTACAATTATCTTGATAATTGAATACACAAGAAGTTATAGGAAAATTGATTTTCCCATCCTTTTACATCCATTATGTCCAAGTGAACGGGGCCTAATGGGCAAAAGGAGTTGGAAGTAAATACTTACTAGGAGGGATATAAGAGATAGTCAATCACAAAAAGGAAAAATGACATTGTGGGAGAGTGCAAAATGCAAGTAGAGTAGAGTGGAGTGCTGTTGGTGTCTACCTTATACTCTCATGCACACGGACATAGTTCGATACCCCGTAAGTATTCATCTCCTTTTTCAAGTCTCTCAAGATAAAGTAGATTAGGATTAACGAATGAAAAATGAGAGTGCAAAATCAGAATGTAAAATCTATGCTTGGGTTGATATTTTTATTGTGCACTCTAGTGTAGTGTTTCGAGACTCCATTATCTCATTATATATGCATTGTAAAATTACGTGACAAACAATTTAAAATGTAATTCTTCATAATGAAAAATCCCAAACTAAGACAATCTTTCCAATTTTTTTTTGGGGGGATTCAAGAAATGGGTTCGATTTACCACTAACAAAAAATATGCATTTTACCATTTCGTTACATTAACAAAAAAAAATCAGCATTTTGTCATTTCGTTTCTACGAACATAAAAGTTGTCAACAAAAACGTTTTCACTACAATAAATCTACTCACAAACTCATCAATAACTTATTCACTATCAGAAACAATTTCACATTTCTTAGCAATTTATTCAATACAGAAAACACCTAACAACTTTTTAACAACTAATAAAAATTTACTATAAAATTTTCACTACGGAAAACACCCCTGACTGATTAAAAGGGGAAAAAAAAAGAAACTCTTTCATTTTTCCACGCGCACCCAATAATAAGGCAATAAAACTAAAAAGTTGGTCATGGGGGAGCCTTTTGTCTTGAGCTGAGTGCGGTGGACTGACTACTGGGTATGGCCATGGATCCAATCAAAAAAGCTACAGTAGTCCAACTTTTCCTCTCTCGTCTTTCAGAATAATGTTGAAATTCCAAAGGCCTAGGAAAACGGGCTAGTGGAGTTTTTTTTTTTTTTTTTAAGTACTGTATTAGTAGTATTTTGCATTTTCCTCCCTCAAACATGCCCTTAACTGGCTTGGACCAAGAATTTCAACTCTACTACCAATAATGCAATCTCTAGTCTAGTCTAGTCTAGTTTTAAAAAGAAAAGAAATTAAACCTATTTCATTCACAGTTCATCAGCCACATATCATTTCCGACAATCAACTTCCTTCATTTTTAATTTTTCATGTTCGCATGCATATGAAAATAGTTGAAGTTAATTCAATCATAATCGATCTTTTGTGGCCGAGAGTTTTTTGAGCAATAGGTAACATAATTAAGTTTAATATTACAGGAAAAATAAGTCACGATTATTGAGTTCATGTGAATTTTTTTTCATGACTAATATTTGAGTCCAAAAGATGGGCATAATTGCATTTCTTGATTTATTGTTTTTACAAAAATAAGGAAATAAACTCGTTTGAAGAAAAGATTTCGTGAATTACCAAAAAAAAATTCTATTTATCTTATACTACAGGTAACAGTTTGTTTTGTTTAAATTTAGTCAAATTAATATAACGTTAAAAAAATAATTACTGAAGATATTGAAGATTTGTTCAGTCATTAATTTTAAAATCTTAAGATTAATTAGTAAACTGACCTGAACAGTTGAATATCAACAACAACTTAATCTCGTAAATCAAACAAATAGAGTCAATAGACAAGGGAATGTGAGCTCCAAAATAAAATTCCAGTAACCAAAGTCTCACGTTCAACAAAAAGCTGCAATCTCGCCTTTATATACGACCCATCGTGCCCCCTCTCACCCCTGTAATCCTCTCTCTCTCTCTCTCTCTCTCTCTCTCTCTCTCTCTCTTCTTCTCCTCTCTCTCTAGCTTAAGCCTACTTTGGCACTCATTTTTCCTTTCTTTAGCCATAGGTTGATCCTTAGTTCTGTTTTAGATCAGTCAATGATCCGCGGTGGTCGCCACCGAGGAGTCTTTGACTCGGGCGGCGGCTACAAGGGAAGCATCCTGCGACGGCGGCGGCGGAGGGTATATCCTTGTAAATAAGCACAAAAGCTGACAGCAAAGACAGGGGAGCTTCTAAATACACACAATTTCTCAGTAGGTACAACACTACTTGAGATGCGTAGTGTGTATCTAGAAGCTCTTCTAAACAAGGCAACAAACAAAAAGGCTTTGCAATTGCGCTCTCCGGAGTTTCTAGCCCCGTTTTGAGGGCGGGGCAGAATCGGGAGAGCGACATTATTGCATCGCGGGGAATTGAGGGTAGCGGTCCGATCGAGTTTTACCTTTTTAACTTTGGTAGTATTTCAGTTTAGTCGTCCCTTTGTTTTGCCCTTTTTTCTTTTAACTTTAATAATATTTCGATCTTCTTGTTGGGTGTTTGTTTTTTGATGAAGAAACATGGGGATGTAAGAGATGCATACGAGGTAGCTTTGGGCTTGTTGATTAAGGTCTGTCTGTTTGGGATTTTAATTTTCTGGGTTGTGGGTTGCAAAATTACAATTTACATGTATACACATGGACATGGGTGTAGTATATATATTTCAGTGGGGGCCGGGGCCGGGGCCGGGGCCGGCGCCGGCGCCGGCCGGTATGGATTGGAATGGTTTGTATTACTAATATACAAGTAGTATGCTGCTGGGCATGCATCACTTACACCTATCATGTACTATTTTTATTTCCCATGAAAAATTCTATATGATGAAAGGAATGAATGTTTTCTTGTTTCTCTCTTTAACATGTCTCTTTTAGTGCGCCTGAAAACTATGCAAAATGAAGAAATTTAGATCGAGTTATTTATAAATAAGCAGAGTATGCAAAATCATTAGATACTTACCAACAACAACAAAAAAAAAAAAAAAAAAAAAGAAAAAAAAAAGAAAAGGAAGATTTCAGGAGGAGCCTGGATGGAATTCGATTGCTGAGGATCTAATTTATATAACTCCACTCCGTAATTGGGAGCTGTTCTATTTTCTTTGTTTAGCTCTTTCACTCATGATGCTTTAGATGCCCAATCCTATGTTTAATTTATTTGATGGCTTCTTTTTCTTTCCTCTTTGGTTGTGGCCGGCCTAACTAATGTGGCACGGTCTCAAATCTTCTCTCCACGTACGTACCCTTGTTGAATTATATATATATATATATACATACACACACACATACAGTCCGGTTCAAATCAGGATCTCTTACGGTCAGGACCGTCAGGACCTCTATTTTCCTGATCAAATTTCGATGATCCGAGCCAGGGAAAAAAAATTCATTATCCATTCTTACTTGTTAATTTATTGTAATTTGGTGAAAGTTGATAGCATGAATTGATCGGAAAACTCTAATCTTACATGGAAAATAGTCATAGACAAATGTTAGCAAATGTAATGAGAAATTTTCCTGTCAAGCAATTTCAACACCCCAGAAATCTCCTTGTTTTATGATTAATCGAGGATTTGGTTAAATTAGATTGTCAAACGACAGAAACAAAAAATCCCTTCGTGCAGGGGGCGACTCGAAAATCTTGGTGAAAAAATCGTACGTAAAATTTTTGTATATGAAACTCTATAGAAAACAAAGATATTTGAATTTTGTTGAAAATTCATTGGGTCTAGCTAGTATATTTTTGATTGTTGAGCTTTATTATCTACTTTTACTAGCTCGCAAATTAAAATGAATTTTTATTTACTTTTCTTTGTATGAATGATTAATGACAACATTAAAAAAATCAAATTATACAAACATATGAGTGCGTGTGTGTGAGAGAGAGATCAATTAGTGCATATATATATATATATATATATATATATATATATATTTTTTTTTTTACCTTGTACTTGTAGGATCCATGGCTATATATATATATATATATGGGACTTTCTTCCCCTCTGTCCGACTGTCTCTCTCCATTTGTTTTTTCCATCTTTAACCCATTCTCGTTTTTTATTAGGACTGGCACTTAGGCACACTGGACGGGTGTGCATGAGTTTTGAAAACTTGGGATAGGAAAGTGGGTTTGAGTGTGTGTGATTTCTCCACTTTTTGCTCTTAACAGTTAATTTATATAAACTTTGGACCCGAGTCTTATCGGATTTGAATTTGTCGGATCCGGATCGAATTCGGCCTATTGACAGACCTAGATGATTGTACATTTTCTGTTACAAAGACAACGATAGAAATCACTTTTTTTTACGGAGCTTCAAAAAAAATAAGACACCAACTTCAGTTTTTCCTTTATATATTACAAGCAGTTAGCAGTGTCGGCCCCGGCATTGGGGTTGCCCAAACCAGATCTCAAGCATGGTTGCCTACTTGGTTTGAAGTCATAAAAATTTATAATAAAAAAAAAACAAGTAAAAAAACAAAAAACTTGTACCAAACAACACCAGTAGAGACTTTTATACTCTCCTTTTAAAGACACACCATTCACCATTACAACTTCCAACAAGGACACACCCCTTCCAGCAGGCACAACAAGGTAAATATGTGACATTTTATGCATTTGAAAATGTGACAAAAGAAGAAGAAGAAGCAACTTCAATAATAAACCAAATATTACAAGAACACTAAGCACAAACTAATATTTACCAAAATACACCCAATCCTCCTCAATTCTGGGTACAATAGCATGTAATTTTTTTTTGCAATAGATGTCCAAAAAAGACTACATGTCCACAAAAGTTCAATCCTCCAAAACGTCTAGATGTCCAAACTACTTTAACCCTCCAAAACGTTTAGATATCTCACAAAAGTTCAACTACCAATACTACTTTAATCCTCCAAAACGTCTACATATTCCACAAAAGTTCAACTACCAACTCTTTTAAACCTTTTTTCGCGTTCTTGAAGGATCTCCATTTGCCGGCTTTGATAGTACTCTTGTTGCACATGAGGCAAGGCACTTGTATCCAATAGCATTATTCTCTCCTCTTCTTTGAACTGTTTCATACGTAGCCTATGAAGCACCGACACTCCTAAAGGGCGCCGTACCCACGTATTGGACACGGGGACACGGGGACACGGCGGGGACACGGCCAAATACGTATGGGACACGCCACGTGGCGTGTCCAATAATTTATATTATTTTTTGATAGGGGACACGGCGGGGACACGGCTGGGGACACGGCTAGGGGTTAAAATGTAACTTTTTAAAAATATTGGAGGTTAATATGAAATTATTTAAAACTTTTGGGTTAAACTGTAATTTTTTCTTTAAGACCTATATAGGGGCCGACTGTTCTTTTTCATTTTACTCTTCACTTCAATTCCAAGCCCTAGAGTAGACAGACGACAGACGACGAAGAAGCTCTGAGACTCCTCTCCTCTCCTCTCTCTCGGGTATCTCTCTCTCTCTCTCTCTCTCTCGTCCCTCTGTCTCTCTCGTCTCTGATCTGTCTCTCTCGTCTTTACTCAGTCTCTCTCGTCTCTGCTCTGTCTCTGTATATATGTGTGTATATATATGTATAACTGACTCTCTCTCATCTCTCCTGCATACTGTTTTTAATGTAACTGTATATATATGTATTTATGCCTCTGTTTTTTTTCCTGCGTACTGTTTTTTTAATTTTATTTTAACCATGTTAATCTCATACTACTAATGGTTAGTATTTATGGGGAAATATGAATGTTAATTGTTAAGTTGTTCATTATTTACATTTTGCAATGTAAGCATGGAATATATATATATATATATATATATATATATATATATATATATATATATATATATATATATATATGTACACGTGCCGTGTCCCGTGTCCGTGTCCGTGTCCCCTGCCGTATCCGTGTCCGTGTCCGTGCTACTTAGTACGTAGCTTTTCTTTCTTAATAGCATTTCTCTCTTGCTCTTCACCCAGTCTCTCTTTATCAAGTTGGTGTCTCTCTTGCTCTTCAACATGTAGTTATTGGATGATGTCCATTTTCTTGTCACTCGTTTTCTTTTGTTCTTCCTTGATGTCAGTTAGTATTAATTCCTACAAGAGGAGAACTTGGAATTTAAGCTAGCTTTCGTTTTTTCTTCTCAGCTTTGGTATCTATAGGTCTCTCAAGTCCACAATGGTGGCATCACATTCTCCAAGATCTACTAACTCGGGAGTAGAAGAAGAAGGTACTATCCAAGTTTTGTTCTTCTTTGGTGTTTTCTTCTCAACATCGATATGCCACTTTGGTTGGTCCTTCAAAATATTCCAACAGTGCTCAAATTGAAATGAGCCTCCATGGAGTTCCTTGTACGATTTGTTTGCTTCAGAAACCTACAAACATGTAAACAATTACCTCGTCTGTAAAAAATGTGAAAGCAATAATCAATGTAATTATTTATATTGAAGCTCAATACCTTGTCTTCCTCATTCCTACCCCACTTTGATGCTTTGCTTCAATTCCAGTCAAAGCATCCACAAAAGGCATCTCTCATGTCATCTCACCTATTCAGAATCAAAAAAAACCAACAAGCAGCATTTAGGAAAATTTAGGGCAGAACAAAAACTGCAATTTCTCTAGTTCTAAGCATCCCATATATTGATTTGTTTACACATAAGCATATATCAAGTCTAGCTTAAAATAGGACCAACATTCATTCCCTCTAGTATTCATTGAATAGTCTAGCTTAACCGTTTCACCCATGTGAGTTTCAGAGAAGGACCACAAGGAAACAAGAAGACAAAGGAATTAGAAATTGGGTATGCAAAAAGCTATGAAATCAAGCTCATGCTATGTCAGCTTATGAAGTTTTACCTAGGAAAGTTAGCACTGGGGTATTTCCTTATGATTTGATAATGGTTGCCATTCCCACCTGTAAATGTCACATGATTGAATAAAGTTAGGATCAAAAGGGAACTAAACGAGAAAAAAAAAGAAGCATTTGGGAAGTTTGAATCGCAGTCACACCAAACGACTTGGGCTCACCATGTTGGTTCCCTTGTTGCAATTTTCCCATCCCCTCCAAGCGACCCCAAACCGTTTCCCATGGGAAACCACCCATTTAAAATTTACACGTTGGAAGTTAGACTTATTCCCTTATCCAATGACTGCATTTGAACTTTGAAGCATGGATTTTGGTAAAGTGTTCACGAAGGAAACAAGAGTAACAGGAACCATTAGAATTTACTTGTTGGAAGTTCCACTTCTTCCTTAATCCAGTAGCTGAATTTGTAATCATGGATTTGGGCAGTTGTTCATGAGTGAAAGGAGAGTGGCCGTACCTATTTGAATTTTCTTATTGGAAGTTCAATTTCCTCCCTAATCTAGCAGCTGTGTTTGAACCATGCATTTGGGGAGTTGTTCTCTTAGGAAAAGGAGAGTAACTGGACACTGAAACAACAGTCAGCAAAAATCAAAACCACTCTACTTTGTACATTGATCTTCTCCGTTTAAGCTAACGCAAAGGCAGAGAAACCTTGTAAATGAAAAGGGAACACATGTATATATGTGGCAGGCACGTTTTAGCATATCGAGAGTGTGTCCAAACTCGTCCCTGGGACCCTGTCCCAATCATGTCGAACAAAGATACATTTTTCTTAGCATATTCTGTTTGAAACATAGCCTATATATATTGAGAAATCCAAAAGTACCTAACGAGGGGATAACATGTCACAAAAATGCAGATGAAATTTCTCGCTAGCCCTAGCCAGCTAATGCGAGGCAGAAATCCTTCTAAATGAAAAGGGAACGCTATGCGTATTAAGTCTTAACTGCCATCTTCAGTAATGTGAAATCGCTGACCACACATGTAGAAGATCCAAATCAATACAGTCGAAGGAGAAGGAGGGATAGCAAAACAACACCATGAGTCAAGTACATATAGGACAGACACGTCGTTTGATTGAAGCTAAAACAATGTGCAGCATATAATATTTTCTGTGACAAATAGACAGAGCAATATGCAGCATTGCATAGTTATTCTGCAACAAGTATCTCAAGACAGTAGAACCAAGTAGAGGAGAAAGAAATCTAGTAATTTGAACTTGAATAAGCTTTTCAAGTCCTAATTAGAATTACGGATAAAGTGTTCCAAGCTGCAACTTTCATCATACAAGTGATTCTTATTATAAAAGATGACCAAAATAAGAATCTAATTAACAGGATCCTTTGAAAATTAGAGCTATATATTCCATTTCATTAAAATCTTGCTGCTTTTGGCAGAATATGCGTGACCTGCTTCAAGGGAAGTTTCCGTGGCCTCTTCTTTATCGAATGCAAGAAAACAAAAAGCCAACTTCACTGGCCTGTTTTATTTCTCGATCGCCTTTCTTACTCAAATACCACTTGGCCATTCTAGCCACCAATCTTACCGGCCACTTCCCGACCACTTCTCACTCATATATTTGTATGGGGCCTTATTAATTATGGGGGCCGACGACACATATGTAAGAGATGAGTGGTCAATAGGAGTGTACGTAACATTGTTGCTAACCGAGCCATAATGACAAAGCTAACACTAATCCTGAACGAAACAGAGAACCCAACAAATATTATTCATGGAATAACCATTTGGCTTGATCTGGATTTGCAGTTCTTTAACCCTTATAGGGCATTGTGGTAACCCTAGTTTTACATGTAATTTAGGTACCAATTCTACAACTATGATCTAATGCACAAAAATAATCTTCTCCGATTTCATAACCCAATTGACGTTGATGAACAAATTAATCACATAATCTAAACCTAAATCAAGAAGTTGAAATTAATTTCGGTAGAGAGAAAGAGTGGGAGAGAGAGGGGAATACCTGGTCGATGTTGAGTATGAAAAGTCTCCACAACCGAGTATAGAGGGAAAAGAGGAAGAACATCCCGCGGGAAAGCGAGAACGGCGTTTCATCGTGCGGGAGATGACAAATCGAGGAGAGGAGAGAGGAAAAAGAGGAAGAAATCGACAGAGCGAGGCTGAAATACCTCGCCCGAATGAGCAAGGTACTGTAACACCACGCCAGTTAACCCAGGGTGAAGCGAGTCTGCTGGTTTTGCTCTTTTTGTGCTTTGGCTAGCTATTTAAGCTAAATACTCCAATTGCCTAGGCAGTTGGAGACGCTCTAAGACTACTTGTTCTAGGTGCCAATGCCATTGTTTTGAACAACCACCACCACAATTGAGAGGTAAAAAGTTGTAGCTAGATGGATGACATATTTATAATTGTCCCTATTAGGTTGTCAATGAACTGTTTGATATATTGTCTTGTGGCAAGCCGGAGTTGCATTCTGGATTCTTTGGATTTCTTTTTTGGGTAGTTATTTTTAGGATGTTTGATTGATGGGTGATAAAATAATAAATTTAGTGATGCTTTATAATTTATATTTAATGGGAAAAATACATTTGGATCTCATGGGACAAAAGCAGTTTTTTTAATGGCCATGATTTGGAATAGGTGCCTCCGACATGGTCTACACACTCCATTCTAATCACTAGAGAGTTTTTGTTTTTTTGCTATTTTGTTTCTAAATAGTTGATAGTCACAAGAGTTCTGTATTTGTATAAAAGAGGTAAATTTCGAGGGGTGTATAGGTATTTAATCCAAAATTTGATGCAAAATTAACAAATACGGGGAAAAAAATTGAATAAAGACAAAAAATCAAAAGAAAAAAAAAAAAGTCATTTTGACTTAGGGTGGCGCTAATGCCGCAATGGCTTCCTTTAATTCTACGACATTTTTTTGTACATGACCATTATGTCTTCGTTAGCAAAAAACGGATGAACTCTACCTCCAGCATCTGCTCTTCATGTTCTTCTCTACTTGCACCGGATTAAAACCGACTCTCTCTCTTTCCCTCATCCCACTCCATGGCGTCGTCCCTAATTTTTGAGAATGACCACTGCTAGCCGTCGCAACGAGCACTGCACCACTCCTACCTCATTAGAACTACGGTCCACGGTGTCTCATCATCATATATATAAACACCACCCTCCCTCCAAGATCTATAAAAGAAAAACACCACTCCCATGCCTCACCATATAGATAGTAGAAGAGAGCGGTAAAAGAGCCAATGATTGAGTGCCACATGACAAGTGAGCCCAAACTCATGGTTAGCAAAGACTCAAAATCAAGTGGGCCAGCTTGGTTGGTCAACAAAAAAGTCAAAGTCGATTAAGTCTAAATTGAAAAAGATCAATAGTTGATGAACCAATTACAAAATGACAAGGGTACACTAGATTTACCTTACCCTATCATTTAGCAACAAAACTCATACATTTCAGGTAGTTGAGAATTACGACTATTACGAAAACCGGACAAACCAGCCCGAACTGGAAAACCGGATCAAACCGGCACATTTTTCCGATTTTTAGATAAAATCGATCTAGTCCGGTTTTAAACAATACTACTACCAAAAATTTATTCCGATTTGGTATATGTAAGAATTGGTAGGAAAGGTTCTCGAACGTCAAACCCAAGGCTTCACACCACGTCATTTCACCGCTGGGCCATCAAGCCTGGTGTGTTTCATACATGGAATTATAATATTTATTATAGGGGTGTACACGGTTCAGATTGGTCTGGTTCTCTAGAAAATCAGTAACCGGACCATTTTAAACGGTTCTCAAAAATTGGAAACCAGAACCTAACCATTATATGCATAGAACCTAACCAGAACCAAACCGTAAGACCGGTCCGGTTTTGGTTCGGTTCCGGTTCTATCCAATAAGCATCCAAACACTTATTCATAATTAAATATGAACTCAAAAAATTAAAGAAATACGAAGATAATCTACTGGAATAGGAAAGGAAGGAAGAAAATAAAAGTTTTCCTAACAAATGAGATTTCATCTCTAAATAAATTAAGTTTAGCAAGGAAAAGATTAATTTACCAAATTCAAATACATATATAATTGCACACATATGTATTTCTATATTTATCTTAGTTTTAAACGGTCCGGTTCTGTTCTAACCACGGCTCATTAATTGAGAACCAGTAACCGAACCAAAATTAACGGTTCTTATTTTTTTAGAACCATAACCTGACTGTAGAACCACAGAACCGGACCAAATAGGACGATTCGGTCCGAATTGGACCGGTTTTACGGTTCGGACGGATTTCTTGAACACCCCTAATTATTACATACATAAGTGAGATTTACAAAACTCTAAAATCTAAAAATCAGATTTCATCCTCGTCAGTTTTTCCGCACGCCGACTTCACTCCTCACCATCCCTTCAATCAAATCCTTTAAATAAGTTCATTTCATATAAAAGTTTGAAGACATTACAGATTTCATTAAAAGATATAAGAATGAAGCAAAATTATCAAGACGTCGACACCTCCTGCTGAAGCAAGATCGACGAATGCCAGATGAGAACCAATTTAGATCCAGATAGTAAAGAATCTCAAACAAACTCTCAGCTTAAATCTAAGAAAGCACATATAAAATCTAGACGGCAACAAGGCCATGAAACCGGCACCCGCCGATGAAAAACCGAAAACCAAACAAAAACAACCAAACAAAATAGAAACTAATACTCTTATTCACCTACCTACTACACCCACTGGATCTGGAAAAACCATCTGGTAGAGAACCCTCCAGTCTTAGAGCAGTTGTTGGAAAATGCCGCCACGTTATCTGAATACTTGTTCACCGGAGGGAGCCAAACCACCCAACTTCCCGAACCACGGGGAAGCAGATAAGAGGTGGCGACAGTGGGAAGAAGACGGTGGCGGTGGCGGAAAGGAGGCGGAGAGAGGGGGAGTAGGTAGCGGAGAGGGGGTGGTGGTAGAGGAGGAGGCGAAGGAATAAAGGTAGAGGCGAGAGGAGAGGGATCTGGTAGGGATAAAGGTAGCGGAGAGGGGGTGGTGGTAGAGGAGGAGGCAAAGGAATAAAGGTAGAGGCGAGAGGAGAGGGATCTGGTAGGGATGGATTCGACTGGCTGTGTGGTGAAGTGGGGTGGCCGGCTAAGGAGGAGGGGAGGAGGTGGAGCAAGGGCACCCCCTAGAAAACCCTAACAGAAGTAGGAGAGAGGGAGAGAGAGGTAAAAGGACGAAGTTCGCCCATTCCTATTCTTATTATTGAGTTCTTCTGTTCATTGGTGATTGTGTTACAGACGAGGGAGGATTTTCCTTAGGACATGGATAACACAGTGTTAGTTAAATCTAAGAGCATCTCCAATCCCGGACTTCAAATCGGGAATGTCAATTTTTTTTTAAAAGCTGACGTGGCATTTTGGCATCTCCAATTTGACATCAAAGCCTTCCTTTCCAACCCTTATGTCAAATTTTATTTATTTGACATCAAGTTATTCCTCTCCAATCCTTAATGTCAAACAGTTACTTTTCAAAACAAATGTTCAACGGTTACTTTTTAAACTTCAACAGTAACTTTTTGAAATTTGGCATGGAAGAGAGAAGTTGTCAAAATTGACATGCATGGGGTTGTTGCCAAAGCCACGTCAGCTTTGACATGAGTAAAGACAAAAGGGTTGGAAGGTGACTTGATGCCAAAAGTTGCCGTTGCACCGTCCACGTCATATTTGACATCTCCCATTGGAGATGCTGGCAATGCGTGGGTTCTTTTGTAGCAGAGATTTAAGTCTCGAAACAGAACACGTTCTATGGATTCTTATTTTCAAACCTGTTTAATTGGCCTAATTGACCTGTTTGGGGTTCTTAGAACTAGTTCAGGTATTTCTCAAATTGAAAATCTGGTGCAGCAATATGAAAGGTAAATATATAGGGAAAAATTACTTGATAATTTGAATGTCAAATTTCAGCTCTCCACGAGTTACGACGCTTTACAAAAAGAAAATTAACATTATGAAGTATCCCAAGAAAAGGATATTATTGTGATTGCATTTCAAAGCCTTCTAACTTGTAATCTAGGAAAAGAAAGAAAACTACGATAAGGTGCTGCTAGTTTGTATCATCACCATACAGGAGGCTTTGCTCCATGGACTCAGATGCCTGCCAACTCGTTGAAGCGTCTGCTTGAGGTTCTTTCATAGGCGAGCGTGTAGGCGAACACAAGAAAGGCCTAGGAGGCAGTTTCAAATCCTTAATGCTTCCTTCTAACATCTCCACCACTTTGGTCATTGAAGGACGATCCGATGGCTTCATTTGGATGCACCATAGCCCAACTATACACAACTTTCTCGCGATCTCTACTTCAATTTCGTTCACATTTTCGAGCTCTAAATCCCCTCCTCCTTCAGCTAGATGATTATAAACCCATGCCGGAAAGTAAACTTTGCTAGAACTCTTAGCCCTTGAGTCAACATTTTTTCTTCCTCCAGCCATTTCCAACAACAGCATACCGAAACTGTAAACGTCTGATTTACTTGAGACTGCTCCAAAATGCCTCGAAATCAGTTCAGGAGATATGTACCCTATTGTCCCTCTCATGGTGCTAACCGTCAAGAAATCTTTCTCCTTGGGGAAAAATTTCGCTAAGCCAAAATCTGCAACTTTTGGTTTGAAACCTTGGTCTAAAAGAACATTGTGAGGCTTAATGTCGAAATGAAGTATGCACACATCGCATCCACTGTGGAGATACTCGATACCTCTAGCGGTTCCCAAGGCAATTTCAAGGAGTTTATCCCAACTAAATGACTGAGCCTTTCCACTATTTGAAAAGATATGTTTGTCAAGTGATCCATTAGGCATGTATTCATATACAAGAGCTCTGTTAGACCCCTCTGAACAAAAACCAAGTAATTGCACAACATTGACATGGTGGATCCGGCCAATTGTTGAGACCTCATTGATGAATTCTTCCGCAGTAAATTTCGTGTTCTCAAGCATTTTAACAGCTATGAAGATACCCCCCGGGAGTTGCCCTTTGTAAACTGACCCAAATCCACCCTTCCCCAGTTTTTCCTTGAAATGGTTAGTCACCGCGACCATATCAGCGTAAGAATACCTTTTCGGCATCAGCGACTGCTGATTGCGGAGAAAAGTTTCCACGTTATCGACCCGCTTGCGTTCTTTCCGAAACTTGTGCAGAAGGAAGGCGATTACAACTAATGGGGCGAGGATAAATCTAGCAATAAGACTTATCACTGCAAGATTCGAGGAAATGATGCACATTACACCGACGCAAATATTTTCGAACTAGTTACATATAACTATATAAGTTAGCACCATACAAAAAATGAATATCAATTTGTGGTAACTGGTAAGGAAAACATACCTAGAATAAGTGTAACAACTACAGCGAAGATAACCTTAGCTATGGTGAGAACAAGATTATCTGCATACACAACCAAAAACCCAAATCAATCGTAACACACAAAAATCACCCAAACAACCAAAAAAAATGGAAAATTACAGGAATAGTAGTAACCTGAGTTTTCACAGTAGTAATTGAAGGGCATCTCATAAGTAGTTATAAAGCATGTTTTATTTTGCAAAAGGCAATTTCTGCACTCAACTGACCATCCAAGCTCGAACCCTGACTCCAGTAATTTCAAGATGGCATCATAAGAAGGGTACTGAACATTTTCAGATCCACTAACAGGAACCACTGAGAGAAAAGAACACCCCACTGGAGGATCATAGAGAGATTGACTAAAACTGTCGACGGTAACGTAAACTCGGGATGTGTTTCCGCCCACACAAGGAAGTTTTCTGTAACTTGGATCGTCTCTAATTACGGTAGAGCAGTTTATGAAACCTGCAAAATTGTAAAAAGTTTGTCCTTGGTACCGAATATCCTTCTCAACTTCGTAGGAAGATAGAGATTTGTATGGTAGATTGCACGTTCCATTGGCTAAGTTGACATCAACTAAGCGGATTGTACGACTTGCATAAGAGATTTCCTTAACATAGTACCTCCCTGAGTGATATTCCATGATAGTTCTATTGTTTTCGCAAGAGAGTTCGTAGTCAGGGTCACCGCAGGTGGCCGGTTGGGTCTTTAGGCGAAAAGGGTAGCTGATGTTTCGTATATCACCACATGAGGAGGAAGAACATGCTTGGAGAAGTGATCTTGCTTGAGTTTCAATGGCAAAAGAAGTTAAGATAAGTAGAGTCTGTAGATTAGAGAAAAATGGAATCAGGGCTCCATCTGTTTTCTCTCTTCTCATTGTTCTTCAGCAGAAATTGGAAGTGTGGGTGAATGGTTGTCGGGTATGAAAGATGAGGGAAGCACTAGATTAGTAGTCCAGGGAAATGAGATCGAAGTTTCACATGATTCTCCAAAAAAAAATTATTATTATATGTGTTGTTATGACTAAAGTTTCTTTTGACAAGTGAAGGAGGGAGGTCCATGTATACAACAACTAGTGGAGGAGCCGTGTGGATCACTGATTGAGTCATTTTGATTTGCGGAGTTAGGTTTTCTTTTGAGATTGTAGCACTTAGCATTGTAACTTACCTCCGGGTTTTAAATAAAGGGAAAATGATGGAGCAGGACGTGTTTTGATAATTAATACATATCATTTGTTAATGAGTAAAATGTCATTGGCAGAGAACATTCGTTAATGAGTAAAATACCATTGGCGGGTATTAATTATCAAAACACTTTCTTGGCCCTCATTTTCTCTTAAATAAAGGTACTTATGAATCATATTGGGTGTATGTAATGAGATTTGGATCATAATCTTTGTCTATTTACGTATGATCTGTCGATACGGCCCGATAGCGGTGAATATAGATGTACTACGTACCAATACCATTACGTTTCCCGATACCGCAAAAAACCTTGTTTAGCTCATAGGCATGTGTTTTTGAGGTGTTGGCTGTTGGTTGTTTTTTTTTTTTTTTTTTGCCAACGGTTCTTTGGATTTTAGTGAGCGTTTCATCGATCAAGTGGTTTGTGTTTGAGGCCTTTGGGCTTCTGACTGGAATATATTTTCCCTAGAATCCATATAGAGTAATATTTAGGGTAGTGATTTTGTCACACCATTTTTTGATAATATCACACCCTATAAGTGTATTTTTTGGTACAAAAATGCACTTGCAGGGTGTGGTATTATCAAAAAATGGTGTAGCAAAATCATTTCCCAATATTTAAGTGTAACATTTTTGAAGAATGAATTATTCAACTAGTGGGATGTGAACATGTCAGAAGGAAAATGTCAAAAGTTGGTATACAATTATTTTAGCATAAACTTGTGTCTTATCCGTTCGATACACGGAAACGGAAAAAAAAAATCAATTGATAACTTTTTCTTGATGTCCTGTATATCCGTGGATTTAGTGTGTATGGCTCATGAAATTTACTTATTTTCTCAAAAAATAATTAAGAAAACAATTAAAAGAAAAGAAAATTATTCTTTCAATGAGTTTCTGTTATGTTGTTATGTTATTGATTGAACTTAAATATTTCTTTTCAAGCAAAAGGAAGTATGTATTTTACATTTTATAAAAAGTGTAGAATATAATGTATAAGAAAATGAAAAAATTATATGTAGGAGAAAGAGAGAGTTAAAGAGAGCTTCAATAATTTAGTATAGATAACTACAGTAATAAAGTCAACAATGTGAACAACGGACCCACACAATGAATACACCATACCTTCCATAATACTAATAATAAATACGGAATAGATATATAGACAGAGAATACGATAAAGATATGTATACCGACCAATGCACACACATATATACACGAAAATGGGTGTTTCGATCAAGCGCTCTACACACCTCGGATGCCGTTGATTCTCGCGTAGGGCTCCTCGGTTTTTTTTTTAAAAATTTTTGGACGACTCGGATCGACCGTCCGGTAGCCGGAGACGGCTTGCCGACGCAGTCGATACGATTTCAGTATATATTTGGTCCGTACGTATAGCATCACTCGAGAGAATAATGTTGGGGCTCGTTAGCTGTTGAATTATTAGTGTCGTCTAGGACTGGACTAGTCTTCTGTCATAAAAAGGAGGACGCGTGAACGTCACATTCATAAGTCTGAAAATATCTTGGATATGGTTTGAACACTGAACCCTTGTGCAATTGTCAAAGTTGTTACTTGTTGACTTCTAATGATTCAATGGAGAAAACTAAACTTATTTTATTTAATCATAAAATAGTAAATAGTATCGTTTTATCCCGGTGTTTACACCTATTTTTGGTAGGGCTGTTCAAAAAATTCAGTGAACTGTGAAATCGGTCTGGACTGAATTGATTCATACCTTTTAAATTTTGTTCGTGAATTAATGGTCCAGACACTGATTGAAAAATTAGAAAATCGTAACTCGCAGTTCGGTCCACGGATTTTCATTATGAAACCGTCGATTAACCGAACCAGACGGTGAGATATTTATTTTATATAAGTAATAAATAAATATATATGTGTATTTATATAATTAATTGTTAGTAATGTTAAAACTTTTTTATACCAATTTTAGTATTTTATCTTAATAATGAGATATAGTGTAAATGCATGTACACAAAATATATGGGGTAAATTGTAATTTTTTTATATAAGTTACGGGTAACCCTAGTTCAATTTCACTAGTTCGTTTCTTTTCCAGTTTTCCTAATTTTCATTCCTTGTTCAAGTAGCCGCCGTACCATTCTTACGTCTTCGCCTCCTCCTCCTCCTCCTCCTCTCTCTCTCTCTCTCTCTCTGTTTCTTCAAAGTAACGAGTACTTTCTGTCGGCCGGTGTTAAACTTAATTTTGAATGTAACATTTTTCTCTTTTAGTGTGGGATATAAGCTCGAGATTTATTTTTGCTAAAATCCGTGGACAAAACCATAACCGATCCACGAGTCCCGGATTGGATTGGAACCGAACCGTAGGACTTTTGGTCCGGACACGGATTTTATTTCGTAAAAACCATGACTAGCGGTTCAGTCCTCTGATTCCTAGAAATCCGAACCGAATCGGACCTCGAGCACCCCTAATTTTTGACATCAAACCTTGAGCTAGCGCTGGAGAATTATTTAATTAAATATTTATTCAATCAGGCCAATATTTGTGAGTTTATCGAGCTAAAAGTTAATAAACCACATTAATTTTGTGACTTGGAGCAAGACCTAATTAATAAAAGTCTAAATGGAGCGAGACACTCCGAATAATTTTCCACTGAGATTGATTTGCTTAAGTGCTAATTATGAACCGGACGCACGTTGAAATGTAACTTAGTCTTAGCTTAAATGAATTATTCGTTCTATCCAATTATTCTACCCGATAGTTATAAAACGTTAGTTACCATTTTGATAGATATATATATATATATTTCCTTATTTGATCATAAAACGCAATATTTACATAGATATACATTGCCTAAGAAATGAAGGTAGAAATGTATGGATTTATTAAAGGGAAAATTTTAGAAATGGTCTCCCTAGTTTGCACGAATTCTCATTTTCGTCCCTCTAGTATCAATTGTGTTACTTTTAGCCCTATAGTTTGTATTCTGCCCCAATTTGGTCCCTCTCGCTTACGGCGTTAATGAAACTAAGGGAATTGGAGGACAAAATTGTCATTTCACCTCACAGAGGGACTAAATTGAGATTTCATGCAAACTAGAGGGACTATTTCTATAAATTTATTTTTTACTTTTGTTTTTGTAAATAAATTTAAAATACATCATATGTAATATATTTCTCATCTCATTTATTTTGAATAATTAAAATATGTTGAAATTTTTTAAGGTTTTTATTAAAAAAATTCGAAAATCAACCCCTATGTTAAATGTCTTGGTATTGTATTTTTTTTTCAATTGAATTTTCACTCTCGTTATTTTCTTTGTCACATGATTAAAAAGAAAAAAGTTGTTCAGTACTATTTAAAAATCAGAAAAGCGATAGGGACCGACGGGTCCCGTAGGGAAATCGTATCGACGGCCGTACCGGACCATCTCCGGCCACTTGACGGCCGATCCGAGCCATCCAAAAATTCTATAAAAAAAAGGTTTTTATTATGAGGGGGCCCGCTCGAGAAACTGGAAAAAAGCAAAAAAAAAAAAAACTCCAATACTATTGTTACACTTTTTAATACATTTTCACACATTAATTTTATGCACTTTTACGCATTTCAATACAATTTCTTCAATCCCTGTCAAAAATAAAAAAATAAAAAATAAATTCTCAACGTTAACAACATGGGTTACTTTTTCTATTTTCCATTGGGTTTTGATTTTCACACTTCCTTTTTTGCCTTCTTATGATATTAAGGTTGAGTTCTTGTAAATTTAATTTTTGTATTCGTTTTGTGTGTTTTGTTTGTCTTTTTTGAATTTTTGTTACTCCATATTTTTTTTGATTAATTAGCTGTTTCAATGAGAATAGTATAAAAAGTAAAAAAAATTATGATCAAAAGACAAAACAAAGTTATTAAAAACGAAAAAAGTATCAATCATCTGTCTTGTTTTATCTAAATTATTCTATTATATGGACTTTTTCCAACATCAGTTCCTATTTTTATACTTTTTCGATCTACCTCGTCGAGATAAACGATTAATCCCAAAAATTACGAGAAAAAGCCAAATAAAAAATAACTAAAAGTAAAAAAAAAAAAAACTTAAATAAGTTCAATTTGCTCTTCCAAGTTTGAGAGAGTGCATGGTCCTTTTTGTTTTGTAGACTGGCTTTATTCGGTTGCCATTTTATTTTTTTTAGAATTTTTGGACGGCTAAGATCGACTGTCTGGTGGCCGGAGATAGCCCGGCGCTGCCGTCGGTATGATTTCCCTATGGAACCCGTCAGTCCCTATCGCTTTTCTGATTTCTAAATACTACTGAACAACTTTTTCTTTTTAATCATGTGACAAAGAAAATAACGAGAGTGAAAATTCAATTGAAAAAAAAATACAATACGAAGACATTTAACATAGAGGTTGATTTTCGAATTTTCTCATATTTTTTGTGATATATATATAATAAAAACCTTAAAAAATTTCAACATATTTTAATTATTCAAAATAAATGAGATGAGAAATATATTACATATGATGTATTTTAAATTTATTTACAAAAACAAAAGAAAAAAATAAAATTGTAGAAATAGTCCCTCTAGTTTGCATGAAATCTCAATTTAGTCCCTCTGTGAGGTGAAATGACAATTTTGTCCTCCAATTCCGTTAGTTTCATTAACGCCATAAGCGAGAGGGACTAAATTGGGGCAGAATGCAAACTATAAGGCTAAAAATAACACAATTGATACTAGAAGGACGAAAATGAGAATTCGTGCAAACTAGAGGGATCATTTCTAAAATTTTCCCTTTATTAAAAGAACATTCTCTGTATCTTTTTAAAAAGAAATGATCCGATGTTTACAAAATTAACAGGAAGTGATCTAACGGTTGTAGAGATTGTTTTCGTTTATATGCCTAAACATTTTTAACAGAAATCCCTCTGTTTTATATTTTCAGATGTGAAGTAATTGTGGACACTTGGCATCCAAATAGATAAGGTAGGAAGTTATTTGCCAAGACATGAATCACATGGCAACTCACGGTTGGAGGAGCCAAGAAGCACTACACCCCTACTGGAATTGTAGCCGAAAATTACATGGGGGCATTCTCTCTCTTCTGCGCAAGAACCAAAAGAGGAGAACGGGTTCCAACACCACTCAGATTCCAGCGTTCATCAACCTTGAACCTTCCAGCAATATACTTTTTCCTTTGGTCCAGCACCTTTACGTTCGCCGGTGCCCCAACTTTACTATTATCACATGGTTGGAAAATTATTGAAGTCCATGTTGTGGCAAACTAGGAGTCTATTGTAGCCTCAACCTTTGGGTCACACATAATCCTTTTATTAGAAGTCAAATCGAGGCACTTATACTTATTCACAAGTTAGACAACGACAAGTTCTGACACGCCTGCACAATTGCTTAACGCCTTTGGTTTCTTGCTCACACCTATGCGGCGGCTGAAAAGTGGGAAACATGCGGCCAACTTGGTATTATTAGTATCAAAAAATACAAAATGCAAAAGACAATTCCTTGTCCTCTGTTTCGATTCTGCATCGTAGGGTCATCCCAAACCCACAATATTAATCCGGATTTTTAATTGAAGCCGTACAACTCATCGAAAAGTTTTTCCATGTCAAAAATTAGCAAAAATTCAACAAGTCACTGTTATTCCATAGAAATGAAGGGCAAATGTAATTGTAAGCTTAAACTATTCAGTTTTCCTAGATAGGTCTCGTTAGTGGGTGTATCAATGTCTAATCAATTTATAATTTTTTGGATGTACAATCTTTTAGACAAGGTTTTTACGAGACTAACTATTTGAATCACCGAAGTAGAGGATAAGGGCAGGACTATTTAAGTATTACTCCTCCATATATAGCTGGCTCTGGCTGCCCTGGGTCCATCTTTCATTACATCTGTCTAACATTTTGGGGCAGTGATCTCTCTCTCTCTCTCTCTCTCTCTCTCTCTCTCTCTGTGGGTGTGTGCGCGCGTATACACGTCTGTGTTCATGTCTCCACCCCTCAGTATAGTTATCTTCCTTCTCTCAGCATATCATACAGGATCCATAGCACTAGCAGCTTCAGTTAACAACTCAAGTGAGAGTTTCTTTAAACTATGTCCTCCAACCAGATGCAGCAATTCAGGTCCAATCATCAGATACCCTTTTAGGCTGAATACCCAACCAACCTTTTGTGGTCTTGAAGGTTATCAATTATCATGCTCAGCCAATAACACAGTCTTCCCCCTTCGTTTCTCCGGTGACTACTACGTTAGAGAAATCTATTACCCCAACAACTGGATTTCCCTAACCGAAATCCCGAAAAACAGCCCGAATTGTCCAATCCAAAGTCTACTGTCTTTCAACCGTTCTGGATCAATCCTAGAGGAACCCGGCTGGAATCTTGCTATCGCCAGTTGTCCTCAAGGGGTTGTTGAAACGGAGGGATTACTCGGTCCGATCGATTGCTTAAGCGATGGCGGTGATGGTAATGGAAGTTTGGTTTACGTAATGGATGGTTCAAATCGGATGGATAAGTCGTTGCCTTTTCAATGCAGTATTTTCAAGTATGTGAGATTTGCCCAAGTTCTTGATGTTGCGGTGCCTCTGGAGAGGCTGTTGAGGGAAGGAGAGATCATCGAGAACTATAGGATAGACTATGACTGTTTGGTATGTGAAAGAGATGGAAACTATTGTGGGTTCAACAGCACAAGTAATGAAACGATGTGCTCTAGTCCTAAGGCTCGAAAAAGTAAGTACACTACACACCATATATATATATATATATATATATATATATATATATATATATATATTCTCCATCCCTTCTCAAGTAATATCTATATGGAAATTACTAATGATTTTGCAAAAGAGAGACAAAATAAACTGATGTGCAACTCCACTGATTAAACGTTAAAATCATGTCTCCAGAAAATAGTGGAATCTACTTACTTCCCTCTTCTGTTTACTTTTCTTTTTATGAGGTAACTATGGTTAAGTGTAAGTAGGATATATTTTTTTTAGTCAGCAAAACGTGTTAAGTATAGGATATATTAGCAGTGACCAAGAGGGAGGTGAGTATTGTTTACTCAACTGTTCGGTGGGTGCAAAAAATGGACTCGCAGCGGATCTATCTTGTGGCAAGTGAGGTCAAATGAGAGCAATGTACGCAACTATGAAACATTACTCCGAAAACAACTTTATCCAGATTTGCTGGATGCACATCCCCTGACATCTATCGGACGAGTCGGGACGACAATGATTATTATTTTTTGCTCGGCAAACGTAACTTTTTATTAAATTCGACGGGGTACATCGATCAAAAACAATAACTATTACATGAAACTACAGAGCTATATCCAACCAAGATTGGATAAGAACACCTCACCCTACATTTTCACTTTTCGGATCCCATCCAAATACCCTTAGAAGTCCTCCACCGTGTAAAGCTTGATGTCAAATTTGACCTTCATCCACATGGCTACCTTGGTTAGGTCCGCCACCTCTAGAGCCTCAGTTGTTGCCCCGTTAAAGATATACCCATTCCTGGTTAACCAAATTGACCATAACGTTGCGAAAAAACTCACTTCCCAAATATTTTTCTCCAAGCTTCGGAATCTATTCCTAAACCACCAACTTGCTAACTCTGCTAATGATGCCGGACAGACCCACTGGATGTGCCTCCAATTTAGAATTTCAGATCATACCACCCACGAAAATCGACAATGTAATAGCAAGTGTTGAGGAGTTTCCACATGAAAGGTACACAAGGGGCATGCAGTCAAGTGAACCGCGGGGATTAGATTCCTATCAAGAAGAATCGACCGTGTTGCAGCTCTATTCTGAATGGCCATCCATGAGAAATTTCCACTTTAGGAGGGCTCAAATTTCTCCACACCGATCCGTGAATAGTATGGCGTGATTGCGACTGCATTTCCCACTTCTGATAGACTGACTTAATAGAAAAAAACTTTGTTTGCTGTCCACTTCCACTCCATCAAGACAGATTTTGAAGGATCTAATGTCACCCCATTCAATCTTTGCTTCAACTCCTCAAATTGGTGATACTCCCGTAAACGGAAAGATCCCCTAAACAATAGATTCTAGTCACCATTACTCCCTCCTCCACAAATATTACTTAGTACCTCATTCGGTTGGGTAGAACGCCTATATAGTCTTGGGAATTTGTCTTTAATCGCAGTATTGCCCAGCCACGTATGCTCCCAGAATGGTGTATTGCAGCCAGAGTTTACTTGCACCTTGAACCCCTCTCAGATAGAAAACCCAAGGACCGAGTCATTTTCCCCAACTGAGCATATGTCCTTCCATACATTAGAAATTGATCCAGAGGGTTGAGTATATGGGAACCAGCTCCTCCGATCCAGATTATATTTCCCACGAACAACCTTTACCCACAAGGAATTTTTATCGTTACCAAATCGCCACCACTACTTAGCATGTAAAGCCAAGTTCTGTTGAAGCAATCTCTTAATCCCTAATCCTCCATTTTCCTTCTTCAGGGTAATCCTCTCCCAATGGATTATGTGCATTTTCTTTTTGTCCGGTTTATCTCCCAAAAAAAATTGCCTTTGTAACTTCTCCAGCATTTTTGCAACTGCCACTGGCATTTTGAAGAGGGACATGAAATAAATAGGCAGAGTGTTAGAGTTATGGTTGATAAGCGTAAGCCTGCCCCCGGTAAAGATGGTTCTCGTTCTCCAGATACTTAGCCGCTTTTGAGTTCGTTCTATAACATGCTCCCACGTTTTGATCCTCCTCGGATTAGCACCCAGTGGAAGCCTAAGGTATTTAATAGGCAAAGATTCCACCCTACACCCCATCACCTGTGCAAGTGCTTGAACATCCTCCCACTGAATATTTACACCACAAACAAATCTCTTGGAATAGTTGATCTTCAAACCGGACATTAACTGAAAGCACCTTAGAATTCTCTTAATGTTCCCCATCTTCTCTAGATCATTGTTGCAAAAAAGGATTGTGTCATTGGCAAACTGAAGGTGAGAAATGGTCACTCCATGACTCCCTAGCTTGACACCTTTAATTATGTTTTTCTCTCGAGCTCTTTCCAACAAAATATTGAGAGCTTCAGGTACTAAGTTAAACAAAAAAGGAGATAAGGGGTCCCGCTGCCTCAATCCTTTCTGAGTTTGGAACTCCTGTGTAGCTGACCTATTAATCAAAACAGACGTAGAAACGGTGGAGCAACACTCTCTGATCCACCCACACCACTTATCCCCAAAGCCGACCTTCTTAAGCATATCTAGTAGAAAACCCCAATTTACACAGTTATATGCTTTTTCAAAATCCAGTTTAAGAATGAGACCTCCTTGAGCAGAGTGTTTCCAACTATGAATAGCTTCATTGGCAATCAAGACTCCATCCAATATTTGTTTACCTCCAACAAACGCAGCTTGAGCCTTACCGATGATAGTAGAAAGCGGTTATGTAAGCCTATTAGCTAACACTTTGGAAAGGATCTTATAAATGCTCCCCACCATACTAATAGGCCTAAGATCCTTAAAAGTAGTAGGACAATCAATCTTAGGAATCAAAGCTACAAAAGTAGAGTTAATACCTTTCGTGAGCTTTCCATTCCGATGAAATTCAGAGAAGAATTGAGTTACGAGATCCCTCATGAATTCCCACCCTTTCTTGATAAACGAGAAGTTGAAATCATCCGGACCCGGAGCCTTTAGACTGTTGCACCCTTTTAGAGCCGCCACAATTTCCCCTTCCTCAAAAGGTCTTTCCAACTGTAATGATACAACACCGGGCAAATGTCTCTGAAACTGTCCCCCTAACGTTGGTCTGACCTTCCTTGCTTCTGAGAAGTTATTCCGGAAATGGACTACGGCGGCTTCCTTGTTTTCCATTGGGTCCTCCATTACTCTACCATTAAATTTGATGGACCCAAGCAAATTCCTCTTAAACCTGTTATTTGCCATAATCTGGAAGTACCTTGTTTTCTTATCCCCCAATTTGAGCCACCTAACCCATGATTTCTGCCTCCATAATGATTCAGAGAGTTTATAGAGTCTCCAATATTCTGTTTTGGTTTTGCATCTCAATGCCTTTTCCTCTGGATCAAATGGTCTGCCTTCAGCCACAATATCCAGCTCATGAAGTTTAGCTTCATTGTCCTGAAGGGCAGAGTTGACATCCCCAAATTCCTCTTTGTTCCAGACTCGCAACCTAGCTTTCACGGCCTTCAATTTCTGGACAAGAACGAAGCCAGCCCACCCCACCACTTGCACCTCATTCCAAGTTTCTTTGGCCAAACTCATACATTTCGAGTGGGAGAGCCAAATTAAATATCCATAAACTTAAAAGGCTTAGGACCCCAATCTAAGCTAAGGGAGCACAAGCTTTATGTGAAGCTTGAGAAATGTTCATTTGCCCAAGAAAGGATCAAGTTCTTGGGGCATGTTATCGAGCAGGGGTGCATCCTACTATCATCTCTAATTGTAACCAGGCAATGATCAGAGATTGGCCTCGGCAAGCCCCATTGCAGAATATTAAACTTTTCAAGCCACTGTTGAGAAACCAAGAATCTGTCCAACCGGCTATGAATAGCATGGTTTTGATAATTGGCCCAGGTGTATTTTCTGCCAAGCATGGGAATGTCTATCAGCTCCATGCCATTGCAAAAATCTATGAACTCCCTCATACCCCTATCGAGACGTGAGCATCCCACCCTTTCAGAAATCGCCCTTATTTCATTGAAATCCCCCCCTACGCACCATGGGACATTTGAATCAACCTTAAGCTCTAATAATTCCTCCCAGAGTACCCTTCTAGCCACAGAATCATTAGGAGCGTACACATTCACAATCGAACACGGGAATTCATTGTATAGCAGTCCGGTCATGAGAATAAATGATCTTTGGACCACAACATTCGAAGCAATAAAGAATTTCTTACTCCAAATAATTAGCAAACCCCCTGAAGCACCCACCGAGTTGGAGCACACAAACTCCATATTGGCATTACCTCAAATTTTTTTAACAGCAAAACTCTCCACTGCCTCCAATTTGGTCTCCTGGACGAACATCATATCCGGTTTCCTTTTCTTAATAAGCTTAGCCAAAAAACGTTTTTTAACATTACTCCCTAACCCTCTAACAATCCAAGTTGTAATCTGCATTTAAAACAAATAATACCTTTCGCACAGCTCCACAAATTAGTTACACAGATTACCTAACTCCCTTCCCCCCCCTCTCCTTCACTAGAGAGTATTCCTTGATCTCCATTTCTATCATTCTTTTAAAAGTTTCAGAATCATCAGGTAAGAAATTGATATCCAACTCACCTCCTACGGCCATGGACGACAATGATTATAGTTGTGTCCGGTAGGGATAGAGCTACTTAAGAATTAACCACCAAATATGCTTGAGCTTGATTCTTCAATTTCTGGATAGGGAGAGAAAGGTAAGGGTTAAGAGATGGAAGCATAAGTGGGAAAGTTCTGCGGAGAGGAAGAGGGTTGTGTGCAATAAGGCTCCGTTTGTTGGACCGCAAAATTTTTTTGTGTAAAATATTTAATCCATTTTTTACTGTTTGGTTGCACAAAATATGAGTAAAATATTTTACGAATAAAATGTTTTCCTTCAATTGAGGTAAAATAACTTACTGGTAAAAACTCTGTAAGTTAATTTATCATTTCGATGATTTGCCCTTGGCCTCGGAACCCAACCATATTCGTTCCCCTCCCTCATATGAAGTCCTCTCTGGCTCTCTCCCATCCACATGCACTTTCTTCACCTGAAGCCAATTTTGGATAAATTACTGCATTTCTCTTCTTTGTGTGGCCCATCATGACTCTCTCTCTCTCTCTCTCTGACGTGTACGAACTAAAAAAAATAAAAATCCAAATCCTCCCATTAATCGATTGGGGTAAAAATAATTGCATTGGAAAAGTATTTTACAACTACCAATCAAATATCAAAAAACAAAACTAAAAACTTTATTTTTGGAAAAATTATTTTGCATGAAAAATGTTTTCAAGCGTAAAACATTTTACGTCGAAACAAACAGAGCTAAGTGTGGCTCCTTGTCACGTAGTGTCCGAAGTGAAATAAGTTTTGTAAAGTTAATTGCAAGAATAATTGTTGCTTTACTTTTACTCATTTTATTTCCGTAGAGGGATAGTAAAAGTTGTTTGTCTATTATGTGTATCGCTAATGTAAAAGAATATAAGCATATCCAATGTCATAAGTGATATGCTTATTCTTGTCTAAAGTAGAAGATTTTCCTGGCTAAAAGTTGTATTGTGACTGCACTAATAGAACACGAATTTCACATTCATAGGTAATATTTAATGTTTACAAACGAAAAGAATGGAGAAAAACCTTGTTGATGTTAAGTTGAAGTTCCCCACAAGTTAGAAAGAGTGTTGTTATATATAGATTCTGCATGTACTAATTGTTAGAGAACTCAAACTAGCTCTTTGGCGGTAGGTAATTAATTATTAAGAACTAAGAAGCATATATATCCATATTGCATGCTCATCTCTTTGCTCCATTCGCACTTAAACATTGAACTTCCTTAATTTCTCTTTGAGCACAAAATTACTGTCACGCTGAAATGGATTTTCAGCAAATTTTATCTTACGAGAGTCTTCCCCTTCTGTGAAAGGAACTCACGTTTCAAAAAGATTTAGGGCCCAAACCCAAAGATATATATATATATATATATGCTGGTCTTGGATGTTGGATTTGTGGAGGGAAATGAAAATGATGAAGATTTGTACGTTAGAAAAATCCATCTCGATCTGTTAGGTTGTCTCTCAGTACGCAAAATGGATACGTCTGCATACATTAGTTACTATTACCATTTTCCTTTTCTCATCGCAAATCCAAGATCCAACCGTAGCATGTGTTTTCTATACATGCATTCTTTTGCAATCTAATTGGCTTGTCCATTGAATTACAAAAGGGTGTAACTGATTTTATTTTATTTTATTTTTGGGGCAGGTTCAAATGTTGCAGTTATTGTAGGTGCGCTTCAAGTTCTTCAACTAAGAAAATCTCTCAAGCTATATATTAGCATAAACTCATAAACTGATGCTGTCGATGCTTTTTGTTAACTTCTTCAGGAACTGGTGTTGGAGGTGGCACCACTTTGCTTGCACTTTCCATGTTCATTATCTACAGATTTAGAAAATCGGACAACGAAAAAGAAACCAAACTCAAGATTGAGAAATTCCTACAAAGCTACAAGACCCTCATTCCAACCAGATATACTTTCTCTGAAATCAAGGGAATAACCAGCCGATTTAAGAAGAGACTAGGCCAAGGAGGTTTTGGAAGTGTCTACCAAGGGAAACTTGCAAATGGGATACCCGTTGCCGTAAAAGTGCTTGAGAATTCTAAAGGTAATAAATAGTATATATAATGTATGGAAAGAAAATGGAGAAATATTACCTGAATCTCATTATTGCACTAGTACTGATTAATGTTTATATTCCAACAGGTAATGAGGAAGAGTTCATCAATGAAGTCGCCACTATAAGTAGGATACACCATTTCAATGTGGTTCACCTTGTGGGATTTTGCTATGAAGGGACTTGGCGCGCTCTGGTTTATGAGATCATGCCAAACGGGTCACTCGACAAGTTCCTCTTCTCAAAAGAAGGTAATCGGTCTCAAAGTCGTCCAATATTGAATTGGGAAACACTGCAACAAATTGCAAAAGGCGTTGCTCATGGGATAGAATATCTGCACCAGGGGTGCAACCAAAGGATCCTTCATTTTGACATAAAGCCTCACAACATTTTGCTTGACCAAAATTTTCAGCCCAAGATTTCGGATTTTGGACTTGCCAAGGTGTGTGCGAAGAACCAAAGTGTTGTATCAATGACAGGAGCAAGGGGAACTGAAGGGTACATTGCGCCTGAGCTGTTTTCGAAGAACTTTGGAGAGGTTTCTTACAAGTCTGATGTGTATAGCTTTGGAATGTTGTTGTTAGAGATGGTCGGATATAGGAAAAACGACGATCATGTTAGTGATGAGAGCGAGGAGGGGCAGATTTATTTCCCAGAACAGATATACGACAGAATGAGTGGAGGGATGGAACTAGGGTTGCAAGTGGAGATGGATGGAGATGAAGAGATTGGGAAGAAGCTTGCATTGGTGGGACTGTGGTGCATTCAATGGAGTCCAACAAGTAGGCCTTCCATGACAAGGGTGGTTCAAATGTTGGAAGGCGATTTGGGAAATTTAGAGATGCCTCCTAGGCCTTTTCTTTCCTCAAGGATTGATCACAGTTGAAGACGCTTGCAATGCAATCTGGTAAACTGATCAGGTTTGTCGGAGCTCAACGTAGCTCTCCTATACCATTGACTTGGATGGGGAACTTTTTGCAAATTTTCCTCTTTATCGTGGTTTGGGAACGTATGCCATCAATGTTTTTGGGATATTATGCTTTGTTTAGGATACTAGCGAATTATCCGTACCTGTGGCACTCCCCAAAAAAGTACTAGTACCATTCAGTGGATATTGATAAACTCTTCCTCAAAAATCGAATTTCCAGCATGGCTATTGACTTACGATAAATCTAAAGGAAGCACATAAAAGGAAAATAAAATCATTTTCTGACCATTGTGCCCCTGCTTCACAATTAATTATAACCTAGAGCTATGAACCCCCGCCCCCCTCCCAAAAAAAAAAAAAAAACCTATTTCTTCAAACACATTTCCTATATAAGCTAACTGAAGAGCAACATGTGCCAGTTGGTTTGCATATCATTTAAATCAGCTATAAAATCACATAATACAATATTGTGTCATTTTACTCGAACTAACAAAAAAACGCAATTCTTTGTCACTAACATAAAAACAAATCCCCCATTGTCTCGATATCATTCCTCCTTAGTACTGTTAGAAATGATTAGTCTCCCATGCTTCAGGTGCCGCGATTTTAATTTACTTTTCCCATATAAAGATTTCAAGTATGCTAATGTTGATGTGTTCTGCATCATTCAGCGAAAGAGGCTTATGTACGTAATGTAGTGCACATCTGCCCCTCGTTATAGATCAGCAGTATTGCAAAGTACAGAAAGGTCATCAACGGTATTTATGAGCTTTAATCAATGCCAATAACATGTAGCCCCACACTGTTTTGGCTTTGTACATAATTCCATGTAGCTTCAAATATCTACCAAGGATTTGGAGACATATACAACTGAATCAGTTAAATTAGGTTCAACTCTTCATAGCAAAATCAACTACATCTACTATAAATTCCGAGCTCTTGTAGGCTACATCAACGAAAATTGGTTTCCAAAGATTCGACTATTTAGCTGGTCATATGTAGGTTCAACTCCCCTCCTCCTTTTCCCTTGCCTTAATACACGATGTTCTTTTCTTTCTTTTTTTTGGTCAAGCGGAAAATTATATACACGATGTTCTTGCTTGCGCATAGATATACATAAAAAAATTAAAAAAGAAGATGTTGGGGTAGCTTCAATGGAACCAATCTTGTTATACCAAAATATGAAGTGCATCATTTTCAAGCAACATTTCCCTTTCATTTGCTATTTGCCTTCAACTGAATAAAACAACAGTACTGGGAAACGTGGTGGCCCTAAGAACCAGAAATGATATTTAAGCAACATTTCTCAGCTAATTACGCATGTTCAATAGCTTCAGTAGACAATACTAATGAGAGTTTCTTTAAACTATGTCGACCCCCATTGTGATGTAGCAATCTAAGAATTACAGACTCCTCACAGGATTTCTCATATCCTTGTAGGGTCCGTCTTAAGGTTTTCGAGGTCCAAGGCGAGGATAGAAAATGGGGCCCCATATATTTTATTAAAAACTAAAAAAACACAAAATTAACTTCAAAATAAAATTGTTACACGGATTACAAAACATAAAACATGTTTTTATTGCTTCACGTTTAACTGAATTTTCTTTACCCTTGGCACTAAAAAATTGACCTAAACAATTTTAAGGAACTCACAAGACGATTTAAGTAGAATTTTGGCCAACTAGGGTTATCTACCAGCGGAAACTGCGGGATACCTGTTGCGGTAAAACTGTAACGCTCCGACTTTTCGGAAGAAATATAAAATAATTTCTCAAGAAAATTTAGCTAAATAAATATAATTTTCCAAAATAAAGGTTTTGCTATTACAATCTCAAGATAAATTTTCTGATTCAAAATACATTATCTTCATAGCCGACTCTAGGCTTGATACGGGTCCCACGCATACTCGATCTCCATTCCTAATATTCTTCCCGTGTCGAACTGCACCATCGTTGAATCCCTTCCATTGAATCCTGCGCCTTCTGGCAAATTGATCGCCGAAGCAATCGATTTACCAGGATACAGACGTATCCGTGAGTGATAGATCACCCAGTAGAATAATCCAACGTAACTACCCCTCTTACTTTACAGTTAGCAAGCAAACATGATAATAATGATACGAATAAGTAAAACGAAGATTTTTCACATAAACAGTTTATTACTATCCATTAACCTGACGTGTGATCTAAGATCTCACCGCGAGATCTTTCCTCCCCAACCACTAGCCATATCCCGTCCCATGAGACCACTTCCTTTTGCTGTCGCAGATACACCTAAGTTATGTACCGAGTGTGCATCCCAATAACTACAACAAAGGGTAAGCTTATCATGCCGCTACATCGCTAGAGTTCGCTTATCTTAGTCACCACTTCACAATCAACACAATCACCACTAGACTCCCGCCAGTTTCAATTCATCACTGGACTCCCGCCAGTTTCAATTCATCATTCATCACTGAGCTTATTTTGCCAGTTTCAAATCATCACAAACATCTCATATTCCCGCCTGCAGGCAATCTAAAATAAAAACTTTCCAATTCATCCATTTCTAAGCATCGTCTAAGTGATTTCTATTTCGCATACCACCCCATGTCTCTAGGGTCCAATCTAGTATTTAAATCAAGTATCGACACAATTTTAATAATAATAAATAAATAAAAACGAATAACAAGCGGATCAAAACAAATAATAAGCAGATGCAATCACACAACTTTTTATGACTGGGCCGTTGCCCTTAATCTTGTATGGCCACAATATCATTAATAAGATAAGAACTTTTATAAAAGATTTTAAAATAATTTTTCTAGACTTTATTTAATGATTTTATGAAATTAGATTTGATTAAGAAACTAATTAAACACAATAATTAGGTAAAAATAATAAAATAATTATCCCAACTTTAATAAGAGTCCTAAAGGTCCTATGTAACAAGTTCAAATGTTAAAAGTTGGGTTTGGAGGGTTGCGGGATTATTTCGGAATAAAGATATTAAGATTTGGCCGAAAGAAGGATAAATAGATAATAAATAATAAAATAAATAAAAATATGTTGACGTTAATATTGTTTCATCTCAGGAGTGTAAGGAGTCTAAATAAAATTATGCAGGCATTAATAACATATTTTATAATATTGTAAAGTATTTTTGTTTATAAATAATGTGTAAATAATAATAAATAGTGAATTAAATAAAAAAATATTATTTTAATAACATATCATCTTTGAGATGCAAGGAATCTAGGAAAAATAGTTCGGGTGTTAAAAACATTGTTTGAAAGGTCGCAAAGATTTTTAGTTTGTAAACTTTGATTGAAAACAAATAAAAAATTTAATAAATCGATAATAAAAATAAAAAAATATGAAATTAACAAGTTACGATCTTTGAAGTATGAAAAGTCTAGGAAAAATAATCCGGGGGTTAAAATCGAAGTCCGGGATGTCGAAAAGTCGAATCAAACCAAAACAGCAGCTGCCGCAAGGTTTGACCGAGTCAACCTTGCGTCTGGACCATCTGCCGCAACCTCGCGGCTGGTTCTCACGGCCCGAACCTTGCGGCCGCAAGGTGCAAGGCAGTTTTCGTTTTTTTGGTTTTTAAGCGTGATTTTCGATGCATGGGGCTACGGAGACTATTGGGTTATGTCTAAAAACATTAAATATATGTAGAGGAGGGGTCGGGAGAGATTATAATACCTTGGTTTGGATCGAATTGCTTCGCGAATCGAAACTTGAATTTTGGAGAAGAAAACTTCGGGTTCTTCGATTGGGGGACCGTGGGACCGAATTGAATAATGTTTGGCGATGCTAGGAGTTGTAGGAAGGGTTTGGAATGATCAATTTGAGTTTCGGTTGATTATAGCTACGAAACCCACTTTTCTCTCTCTTTCTTTCTCTCTCTAAAACTCCATGGATTTGGAGCTTCGAATTCTTATAATTCTCTCTTCCTTCTGGACTGGTGGGGCGTGGGGAATTTCGTGGTGTGTCCTAGGGTCGGGATAATGGGGTATATATAGGAAAATTGGGAAGAGTTTCTATTAAAATTGGTTTAAAGAAGTTGTATCCTCTTAGGGCTTTGATATGGACGAGATTATACACGAATTCAGATCAGGAGAGAAGTCGAGATTGAGTAGGAGTAGGAGAGGGAGAGTTGGAAGAGTTGTAATCATGCATGCAAATTTTTAAAAACAATAAAAGAGATAAATAAGACAAGATAATTATTTTTGTATTTATCTTTTAACAAAAAGAATTTTATTAATACTAATAACACTTTTTAATGATATTATTAAAGATAAAAATTTACGGAAATAAAATTTGTAAATCTTTTTTTTTTTTTTAAATTTGTTCGAAAAATCCGGGTCGTTACAAAAACTAGTTGAGAATCCTAAAGGTAATGTGTCCAAAGAAAAATGAAAGAATATTACCTATGTAATTATAAATTTAGACATTCCATCAGGTAATGAGAAAGAGTTCATCAATGAAGTCGCCACTATGTGTAGGATACACTATGTCATTCTGGTTCGCCTTGTGGAATTTTGCAACGAAGGGACTTGGCTTTGGTTTATGAGTTCATGCCTAAAGGATCAACCGACAAGTTCATCTTCTTAGAAGAAGGTGAACGGTTTCAAACTTGTCCATTGAGTTGGGAAAGGCTACAAAAAATCGCGACCGGGGCTGCTCATGCGATAGAATATCTGGACCAGGGGTGCAACCAAAGGATCCTTCATTTATACTGTACTACATAAAGCATTGGAACTTTTTTCTTGTCCAAAATTTTCAGCCCAAGGTTTCAGACTTCGGAATTGCGCACGTATCTGTGTGATAAGAACCAAAAAGTGTTGTATCGATGACAGGAGCAAGGGGGGCTGCAAGGTACGTCACACCCAAGCTCTTTTCAAGGAACCTTGGAGAGGTTAATTACAAGTCCCAATAATCCGTTGTTTTTGGAATGTTGTTGTTAGAGATGGTCAGAAATAGGGAAAACGACGATGTTAGTTTAGTTGTGAGCGTGAGATCGAGCCAGATTTATTTCCCTAAACGGGACTCAAGGGAAGGAACAATAGGGTATATAGCACTTTGAGATGGATGGCGATGAAGAGATTGGGAAGAAGCTTGCAATGGTGGTGCATTATTCACTGGACTCTCTCTCTCTCTCTCTCTCAGGCATTTTCTTTCTTTCCTCGATCAGATGTTGGTTGAGATGGGCACTTTGAAATTAATACTATTGAGCTCCACCACTTGGTATCACATTAAAATCCTCAGTAAATACTATACATGTCTAAGATCAGGTGCGTACAAGTGCAAAACTGATATCCTTTCGGGACATTTATTAATGGTGCTAGCTCGATCGGCCATTTTTTTGTTACTCCTATTTAAAAGGGCAAAGCATTTATCGAGTCAATCGGTTGTTACTGATGGGTGTTGTTAGGGCAGGCAATAGGCTCCAGTCTACAAGCCATGAATTAGCCACATTTCCGATCGATGATTCAAGATCGATCATTTTCATTTTTTAGGCGTCTATATATATATAATAATACCCTCTATGCCTAAACAGTTATGCGGGGAAAAAAAAAAATCAGTTGATCTGATTATTTATGAGTTGATTACATTTGTCTTCAAGTGGTTAACCAATGTACGATAAACGAAGTGTGTTCGAGCAGACGATCGATTATGCTAATCAAGTGGATTGGAAAGGATCCAACTCCAATTCCACTTTTCTTGCCTGACAATCACTGGTACATTAATTGGATGGATTAGCAAGTAAAGGCTTTCAAGATTGAATTTGACGGGAAATTAATCCTGCGGCTGCCATTACCCAAAAATAAAAACTAAACTAAAATCACCTTAAGCTTGGGCACAGCCAATGCAAGTGTGCCCCACACCTTTCCGAACCACGTGTGTGATGTGTGATGTGTGTGATGTGTGTGATGGAGGGAGGGCCTAACACCCACGCAATGTCAAGTATGTATTTGAAAAATCTCCCTCATCATAGCTACAGACAAAAATAACAATTTACGTCTTACAATTAATCACAATACACGAGTTTGCTTATCAGGTACATTTAAAAGAAAAAAAAAAAAAAACCAAAGGCAAAAATTTACAGCCCTAAGTAAAAAAGAACCCTCCTCAAAAAAGGGGGAAAAAGAAAAACGATAGCAAGGGAAAAGGTCAAAACTGTTTCAAACCCTTTCACCCCAAAAACTAAAATCGGGAAAAAAAAAAAAAAAAGTCTTCCAGAAATTTTAAAAAAAAAATCTAGAAAACAGTTTGAGAACATATTCCACATGCCGTATATAATTAGCCGTTCGAGATATATAGATCCACCTGCATCGAATCGAATGTATCTGAGTTTTAGGATTGTGTTGCTAGAGATCTAGAAAACTCACCATCCAACACACCATCATTTTCTATCATGATGTCATGCATTATCATCGTAATCATAACCATAGCAATTCACCGGTAAGAGAAAAACGTGAGGAGGTCATGACCCACGCGCCGCTCCGCTCCGGCTACGCGCTCGACGGAAACCAGCGGCGAGCGGCACAGAGGGCAATTGAAGTTAAAATGCTCGAGCCACCCGTCTAAGCACCCCTTGTGGAACACGTGGCGGCACGCTAACCTGCGCACTTGCTCGCCGTCCCTCAGACCGGACAAACAAACCACGCATTCCGAACCGCTACTTCCACCACCACCACAATCATAGCTGTAAGAAAAAACCCGGTTCCGATTGAGTTGCTCTGATAAAACGATTAGACCGGAGAGTCCCGAGCCCAGCATCCTCCCATCGTCGAGCTCGTCTGGTTCGATTGGAGAGATGCCCGTGGACCGGAGGAGAGGGAAAAAGACGGAGCGGATGTAACATGCGCAGTTGGCGACGATTTCGACTAGAAGGATGAAGATCGATTGCGATGAGCAATCGCTCACTTGACTCTGCAGCCCCATCGGTTTTTCAAATCTTTCGGGTAGAATTTAGATGTATGAACCGATGTATAAGAGTTATGTAGTATGTAGATATGTGTTGTCTATATATGTTGGAGTATATAAGGAGTTGGCTTCCCTTTGAGAGGGTATACAAAAGTACTACAAAGGTTAGTTAGAGAGAGAGAAGGACATCTGAGGGTGTGGTGACCGTCTCGTTGCCTGCTGCTGTTTTATTTTTTGCGGAGGAGAGAGAGAGAGAGGGGGGTGCCACAGGAAATATTATTCGGTTCTCCGTGATGTGACCGATTCGACTGTGTTCATTTTTGAGTTTCAAAAACCAACCCCTCTCTCGGCGCATGATTTCAAATGATTTTTCTTTCAGATTGATATTCTTATTTTTCTATCCCTCTTCACTTATGAAGCCAAAAACTTTCCTCAAAACTAAAAGCAACCAAAAAAAGATTTATGAGAAACGGACTCCTACCCTAAGTCACAAATGCGGGTGCGGTTTCGAGTTCAAGAGTGCAAGTGCGAATGTGAGAACGTCTTAAAAAATTTCAAAACAACTAAAATTTGTGATTGCCATAATTGAGGAGAAGAACGAACACCATTTTGAAAAATCATATTACTAAGCTCCTGCCCAATCTGCTGGGAGATTGTTTAGTGCCTAGTACACACTGTCTGAGGCTCCTTTCAGTCATCATGTGATGGGATTTGTAGTTGCCCGGATAAATGGGGCTCCGTACCAACCCCCCGAGCCATATTACCGAGGGCACCCGAGGGCTCCGTACCTACCCTGGAGATATACCACCAAGGGCTCGGTACCGACCCCGAAGACTTATTACCGAGGGCTCCATACCGACCCCGGAGACATATTACCGAGGGCTCTGTACCTACCCCAGAGACATACCACCGAGGGCTCCGTACCGACCCCCAAAACGCAGCACCGAGGGCTCCTAAGCAAGCCTCCTGCGTCTGATGAGACAGCATCGAGAAGAATCCTCGCGAAGGGCTGACCTGGCCATGTGCTCCGTAACCACCTTATCCGGTGGGTCATCTATGACGTCACCCGAGGCGGTTACCCGAGCGTGACCTCCACGTGCTAGCTTGGAGACCAAGTAAACCTAGGTATATAAATACAAAGGGATACTCACCTGATAGAGGTATGCCATTCAACCATAACCCTAGACCTATACACTTTCCCTTGGGATCTAACTTGATCGTCAGAGGGTCACTGGGCTGTCCAAGCCCTAGTGACTTGTTGCAGGTCTCAGCGGCGGAAGCGCGGAGCAGCGAGGGGAGGGGCCTAACCTGAGCCTTGGATCTGATCCCGATAATTCGAACCCCTACAATTGGCGACTCTGCTGGGGATCAGCCATTCTCTCAATCGTTCATCTCTTTCCCTCCAAAGAGCTCCGTCCAAGCTTCCTGTAACAACTATGGTGGAAGTTGAAGATCCTAATCCCAACAAAACCACCCTCAAACTCGGCCCTCTCAGAGACCATAACCTGGCCTCCAGCGGAGCCGGCGCCCTGGGGAAGGCCTACATGTCCATCGGAGCCGGAGCCGAAACCTCAACACAGGACGCGGGGGCCGCCACCGAACTCCACACCTAAATCCGCCACCTGGAACGGAAGATCGAAGACTTATCAACAGTCATGGAGCGAGACAAACACGTCCGGGACGAGCTAGCAGAGATTAAGCATCTCCTCCATATCTCCACATCTCATTCCTCCGGAAGCCTTGGCGGAAGAAGAAGCTGTCATAGCCCCTCCTGCAGTCGCAAGGAGGGCCCCCTGGTGGAGCACCAGTCTCGACCCTCTGTCAAAGACCGTCTCGAGCCCCCTGGTGCCAAGGGTGGTCGAATTGAAAGAGGTGCGGGGCCTAGGGAACATTCTTGTTCCGCTAACCCCAAAGACCCACGTAAAAAGCGATCCGCTTTCGAGAGGCTCGACGCCGGAAGCGTCTCTGCCTCCTCCAGGCACTCAGTCAGGATAGGGAAGGGACACCGCGAGCCCTCAAACCGACGGAACCCTTCCGTGCCTCATTCGTGCCTTGGTTTCCTAAAATCAAACTCACGAATCGACGGAACCCTTCCGTGCCTCCTTCGTGCCTTGGTTTCTCGAAGCCGAGCCCACGAACTGAAGGAACCCTTCCGTGCCTCATTCGTGCCTTGGTTTCCTAAAATCGAACTCACGAATCGACGGAACCCTTCTGTGCCTCGTTTCCCGAAGCCGAGCCCACGAATCAACGGAACCCTTCCGTGCCTCATTCGTGCCTTGGTTTCCCGAAGCCGAGCCCACGAATCGACGGAACCCTTCTGTGCCTCCTTCGTGCCTTGGTTTCCCAAAGCCGAGCCAACGAATCGACGGCACCCGTCCGTGCCTTGGTTTTCTAAAACCGAACTCACGAATCGACAGAACCCTTCCGTGCCTCGGTTTCCCAAAGCCGAGCCCACGAATCAACGGAACCTTTCCGTGCCTCATTCGTGCCTTGGTTTCCTGAAGTCGAGCCTACGAATCGACGGAACCCTTCCGTGCCTCCTTCGTGCCTTGGTTTCCCGAAGTCGAGCCCACGAATCGACAGAACCCTTCCGTGCCTCATTCATGCCTTGGTTTCCTAAAACCAAACTCACGAATCGACGGAACCCTTTCGTGCCTCCTTCGTGCCTTGGTTTCCCGAAGCCGAGCCCATGAACCGACGGAACCTTTTCGTGCCTCATTCGTGCCTTGGTTTCCTAAAACTGAACTCATGAATCAGCGGAACCCTTCCGTGCCTCCTTCGTGCCTTGGTTTCTCACGAATCGACTGAACCCTTCCGTGCCTCCTTCGTGCCTTGGTTTCCCGCAGCTGAGCCCACGAATCGACGGAACCCTTCCGTGCCTCATTCGTGCCTTGGTTTCCTAAAACCAAACTCACGAATCGACGGAACCCTTCCGTGCCTTCTTCGTGCCTTGGTTTTCCGAAGCCGAGCCCACGAACCGACGAAAACCTTCCGTGCCTCATTCGTGCCTTGGTTTCCTAAAACCGAACTCACGAATCGACGGAACCCTTACGTGCCTCCTTCGGGCCTCAATTTCCCGAAGCCGAAGTCACAAATCAACGGAACCCTTCTGTGCCTCGGTTTCCCGAAGCCGAGCCCACGAAATCGACGAACAACAGATATGAGTATCGACACATCTCTTTGGGGCTTGGTACACATCAGAACATTCGGCCATACTACTTGTCAACTCCTCCCAAACCAATAAGAGGTCGGGAGAAGTTGAGGGGCTATTGTAGTGGCCCGGATAAATGGGGCTCCGTACCAACCCCCCGAGCCATATTACCGAGGGCACTCGAGGGCTCCGTACCTACCCCGGAGACATACCACCAAGGTCTCGGTACCGACCCCGAAGACTTATTACCGAGGGCTCAGTACCGACCCCGGAGACATATTACCGGGGGCTCTGTACCTACCCCGGAAACATACCACCGAGGGCTCCATACCGACCCCAAAAACGCAGCACCGAGGGCTCCTAAGCAAGCCTCCTGCGTCTGATGAACGGAGGCTCAGCCATCCTCCCCGTGCTAGCTAATCCATGTGCTCGTAACCACCTTATCGAGAATGACGAGTATGACGTCCCCCGAGGCGGTTACCCGAGTATGACCTCCATGTGCTAGCTTGGAGACCAAGTAAACCTAGGTCTATAAATACAAAGGGATACTCATCTGAGAGAGGTATGCCATTCAACCCTAACCCTAGACCTATACACTTTCCCTTGGGATCTAGCTTGATCGTCGGAGGGTCACTGAGCTGTCCAAGCCCTAATGACTTGTTGCAGGTCTTAGCGGCGGAAGCGCGGAGCAGCGGGGGGAGGGGCCTAACCTGAGCCTTGAATCTGATCCCGATAATTTGAACCCCTCAAGGATTCACACACAGTTGAAAATGGTATTGGGATTTTTCAATCACCAGCTGTATGTGTTTTAAGTGTTCAAGATATTTCATCGCATAAAATTAGATCACTACGAGGAAAATGTATAATTTTTAAATAAAAATTAAGATTTCTCTTAAAAACTTTTCACACCAATTTTAAAATCTCATTCAGAGCTTCGTTTAGTGCAGAGTAATATTATGCACGAAAATATTTACTCCTATAACCAAAAAAAAAAAAAGAAAAGAAAATATTTACTCCACTTTTTATGAGAATCTTATACTACAAAATGTACTTTTTATTTTTTTAAGTGACTAGCTTTTTATGGGACGAAAAGAGAATTATGGGGAAGCCAGTATTATTCACACAGTCTCTTTTGGACCGGGGGCCCTGTAGGTGCACTACAGGAGTGCAGTGCAACATCGCAGTTATCCAAAAGGTTGTTTAATGGTCTAGATAAACAAATGCTATATCTTAGGATACTTATTTTACATGTGGGATACTTTTAAAAAAATATAGATCATTAATTGAACGGATGGATGACTTAGATACTGCACTACATTCCTGCATTGCAATCCCATGTCCGTCTCTTGATGCGCCCACACTCGTCAAAACTACTCATTTATATATAATACGTTCATACACATAATAAAGAGTATGAATCATCACTTGCCGTAAGAGCTTGTCTCTACAATTCCATTAGTGGACAAATGATGAAGTAGGTACAAGTTAGCATTATTTCCACTTAAAATAAAGTAATCGTGGATAATTGATTCCTCCTTGCTCGCTAAGTAAGGACGGGTAATAATAACCTATGCAACGTGATTTGGCAAAAGCTGACTCCTATCATTCAAATTACAAGACCCATAAAAAAAATGACCAAAATTATTTAATAAAGTAATCAGAAATTAGTTTCCTGTCCTCTAAAATTTTAGAATTATTCTTCTACGTAAGATGTATAATGGACAATTTTGTGCAATCTACTTGATTGGGCCAACCAAAACTCTCACCTTGATAGTTCGAGTCGTTCTTCTGGTAAAACTAGACGATCAAAATATCCATGTAAAATGTCAGGTTAATCAAAGATATCGGCAAATTCCTTATCAAAACGCATTCATCTATAAAATAAGCACAATTTAGACTGTTGTAATAGCGCAAGACATAATTATCTCGATAATATGGCTATGGATACCTACCTGATCACTTAAATCTCAACTTTTGCACGAATAATATTTTTTCATTAATTCAACCATTCTTATGATGCGATCAAGAAACCCCAATAATCATCACCATCATCATCATCTAAATAAAGTACTCCCTCGATCATTTTGGGACCACAGAGAATCTCAATAAAAGTCGTAAAATAATTCATTCACGATGTATCTTGTCTTGAAATAAACAGATCAAGCACAATTTGTGTGGTTATAGATAAAGAAAAAGTGATTGTCACCAAAATCTGCAACATTTTGTTTGGCTAATAATAATACTACTACTAAGTAGTAAAATAAAAAAGTGGTGTATTACTCCACCCAATCCGTCCACTACTAGTAAGAAGTAAACGACGCGTTTTAGGGCGGTGGAGTATTAGAACATGTGGACAGGGACCATCTGAGAGAGAGAGAGAGAGAGAGAGAGAGAGAGAGAGAGATTTGCCGTGATCTTAGGGGATTATTCAAACTCAACTTGGTACGCTTCATAATACTACCAAATCATTTTGTGTTGCCAGATTTGAATTAATAATAAGAGGTTGGTTAATTACGAATCTCTTGAAGAGGGGGAATTCAAATCCCCCACCGGCATTCAGGATTTGCATATCCTACCGACCCCAATACTAATTGCCTTCAGAAGAGCTGTGCCACCAACACAGATTTTAAGACTAATGTTCTAATTGTTCGAGATAAACATAGAGCCTATATAATGCATGTGAATACACACGCATCTACTGGTTGACTACACATGGGTGTGCGAGTCTGTGTTTGAATACATATGTCTCAAACAGTTTTGATAAGAACAATACAATTAATCAAATATTAGTACATGAAATAAGATTTGTCTCAAAAAATAAAAAATAAAATGCATTGTCTAAAATGATAAAAACCATTGGATTCCAACAGCTCATTTCTCTCTGGACAAATTTTTTTTTTTTTTCCAGATGACTATCGATGTTCAATTGACCCTTTTTTTTTTTTGCATAAGATTTAATATATCAAGAATTGTAAAATGAACGGCTCAAATTATAAACCTACATCTGTAATGTGCTCATTTCTTCGCACGGTGCGACGAGTCTGTAATCTTTGACATCAATAACTTGCGTTTTCTTTCCCGGTCAAAAAATAAGTAACGGTGAATGAAAAAATAGGCAACGACGACGAGTTCTAAAAAAGTACTTTAGTTAACCAAGAAAGGAAAACTCAGTCCCGATAAGGATTCCCGGTCAAAAAATAAGTAACGGTGAATGAAAAAATAGGCAACGACGACGAGTTCTAAAAAAGTACTTTAGTTAACCAAGAAAGGAAAACTCAGTCCCGATAAGGAAGACAGTAAACATAAACAAAAATCAAGGTGGCTTCCAACATCATAATGCTCTTATATTATATCATTCACAATTTCATACCAAAGTTACTCGTCAAACATAATTATTACTACTCCCTCCGTCCCTTTTTAAGTGTCCTGCTTCGTAACTCCAACTTATTAAAAGGACATCATCATTATACCTTTCACATCAACTTTTTCCTCCACTTTCCATACTTACCCATCATCATTACTCTTTTACTCACTTACTTTTCAAAAAGGAATCTACTTTTAGGGACAAAATAGACAATACACCAACTTTTACCCACCAACTTTACAAAATAGACACTTATTAAGGGACAGCCCAAAATGAAATACTGGACAATAATAAAGGGACGGAGGGAGTAGTATATAACATAAGAGAAAAACTTCTGTACGGAGCATCCGGCAAAGAAAATTTACGGTGCTAAATCGTGCACGTCCAAAAGTATTTTGGATGGTCCAAATTACCAATTTTGACTGATAAAAATTCAAAAATTAATTTTTACCAGTCAAAATTAAAAAGTCGATTGCGCGAATGAACAGTTGAGATTGAACAGAGCCGTGAATAAGTTCTCTCTCATAGTAACATGATCGAATTGTTTAGTTTCAACATGTCCTATACAGTAGTACTCCCTCCGTCCCCTTTTTAGAGTCCAGTATTCTATTTTGGATTGTCCCTTAATAAGGGTCCATTTTGTAAAGTTAGTGAGTAAAATTTGGTGAATTGTTTATTTTATCCCTAAAAATAGATTCTATTTTGAAAAGTTAGTGAGTAAAAGTATAATGATGATGGGTAAATAGAAAAAAAATGAAGAAAAAAGTTGATGTGAAAGATATAATGATGATACCTTTTTAATAAGTTGGAGTTACGAAACAGTACACTTAAAAAATGACGGAGGAAGTAGTAAATAGAAACATCGAGAAGGAGCATTGAATTAACGATAATACGAGTAGTATAATGATGGCAATGACAAGGACAAAGACAATGCTAGTTGTAATTGTAATTGCTATTGGGTGGACTCATGTATGAATTGGATATCTTATTGTGAACGATGATGAAACACACAAAGTGTCGGAGCCTTAGAATTAACCACCCAATAATTCTAAATTCTAATGATGAAAGATGTAGTCAAGTTACAGTCAATGATCACAATGAAAGGCAAGTCAATGCTCCAGCTACCATTCCAATCCTTTCAAAAAAAATCATTGCAGTCTAATACTAAGATCAGAACAAGAACTCGAGCAAATTTGAAAGACACTTTCTCTACAGCACAATAAGGGTGCCCTACAGGCTACAGTGTGAGGGAACAAAAGGTTACCTAATTTTTTGCAGTGTTAAGGGAATCATGGAATCCTTATCTGCACCATAGCATATCCTTTGATGGGGATACTTGGTTTTAGCTCACATATGAGTACTCATGCAGCAAGCATGCCCTACAGTTTACACTACAAACTAAACTAGAAGAACCAAATGATATATGGCAGAATCTGATTTGGCTGTCCGAGGAGGCGAGGCCAATCCACATATCATTGAGAATCAAACCCACCTCCCGCACATTTCAATCTGGCTTCAGAAGGGTTTCCCTTCTAATTTTACAAAACAAAATCAACAACAAATCATGATACAGAGGATTTACAAACAACCTGCAAATGTTTACCTGCAAACTATACGCGTAAGAGTTTATTCGCATTGTCAAAACGTGATGGCGTCCCAAATCGAGGAATGTACAGCAATAGATAGTACATTGCACTAGCAAATAGAGATTACCTTGTTTGATGTAGAAATGATATCCTCAAATCAAGATTTTGTTCTTTTTTTTCTACCAAAACTCAACACAAACTCTGCAATGAACCAATCAATTGATCTTGATAATATGCCTCAAGTCACTTGTGTGTTTATGAGTTAATCAGATCCCAGATCAGATTGTTCACCCAGAAACAAAACCACTTAAATCAAGTCTACTAATCTACTATTCTTTTCAACCTAGGGGCTAGGAACAAACCAATATGCAAGACAACTTAAATCAAGTCTACTATTCTTTTCAACCTAGGGCTAGGAATAAACCAATATGAATTTGGGTTTCGTTTCAAGCACGATGGAAATGCCAAGGAAACCCAGGTAAAATACTTCACACAGCTACAAGTCTACGACATAATGCAATTCAAACTAATAATCCAGCACAACAGTCCTAAGAAAGAAATCTTTGCTAGTGTTTGATGAATTTCTTCTCACCGAAAGAGAATGGATAAGGAACAGCATGCAGATTAAGTGGGCAAAAATTAAACCCGCATATTTCTATGGACAACACCCTTAGTTTATCATGATAGATCAGAAACTAAACAGAAGATAGTACCAACAATAGAGATTAACATTCCACCACAAACGCTCTAGGAGACTACTAACATAAACGAGGGGAAAAAAGAAGCCCAGTTAGAGGATTTGGGTGAAAAGGGCCTTGACTGTCATTGTTCGGAGCTGAAAGATGCAACTGCATCCATTTCCTGCTGCAAAAGAAGAGCATCGATGAAGATATCAAGATTCTCTCCCTGCATTACATCATTTATTGAATGATGGGTAATGCCAACACGGTGATCAGTAACGCGGCCTTGTGGAAAGTTATATGTACGAATACGTTCTGACCTGTCCCCGCTGCCAATCTGCCCAAGATGTAAAGAGGTATAGATAATTCTAGAAAATGGAAACCATAACGTTACTGGAAATGTTGATCCCCATCTCAAAGTCAATTATACCTGCTCTGATCGAAGTTTCGACCGACTTGTGTGAATTCTCGATCTTTCGATTTCATATAACCTTGCACAGAGTACCTTCAGCGCTTTGGCCTTGTTCTATTCAGAAATCCAAAACAAGAGTATAAAATAAGTGGGAAGGAGATAGCGGCGTAAAAAGAACCAAGAGGGAATGTGAATATCATGATATTACCAAAGGGCAGGCAAAATACCAATTTCGGCTTTTCTGATAATTAGGTGAAGTGGATACACAACAAAAATGCTGCATTAACAAGTCGCATCTGTGTGCTAATATAGAGTTCAATTTCTTCATCACTTGTAACGCTCATGAAAAACCAACTAACATGTATTATACTGTAAATATTACAGAAAGCCAGAATAATGGTCCCTTCCTATTGGTCAGTTAGCTTTAAAATAAAAGAAATGCAAGAACCACACCATCTTGTCACTCACTGAAAAGAACATTAAAGAGATTGACTACTCGAAGAAGTGTACATTGTTAGTATAGATGTAATGAGTGGAACTTTTATCCAAAAATGACATAGCTTAACAGGTCCTGGCTAAAACAAATACATTCTGATTATATTCCAGAAATCCGAGAACCAAAATCCAGTTGAACACCTTAAGTCAAAATTGGAAGTTGAAACTCCAACCAATATCACCACTCGTCAATTACCCAATTGGTGGCCGACGAGTTTGAAATTTGGTATATCTTGTACCTTCATTTTTCCATTTCATGCTGAGAATCCTAATTAATCCCTCACGTGGTGGCAAATGTCCAAAAAATAAAATCCACTGGAACAGAACCTACCATTACCCATCTATTCTGGGGAGCTTTTGGGATTTGTCTCCATAAATACTATGTCTAGTCATAGTAGTTAAGGGAGAGAGGCGCACCGAGGCGCAAAGTTCTGTTAGGGTCTAGGCGCAGGCCTTCTTCAAGCGAAGCAAGGCACAAGCCTTTAGTGAGGTGAAGCGGCGTGCACCTAGGCAAGAAAAATAGCATACACCAAAACTTCAAATAATAGCACCAAGCCACCGAATTTTTGAAAGCGGACCATCCAAAAAATCCACGAAATGTCAAATAATCAACAATTCTTGCATAGAGAAGAACTAATACGTCAAACTAAACAAAAGACAAGCATCGAGACTCGAAAGAGACGAAGAGATCGACTGTTGAGAGAGAGAGAGAGAGAGAGAGAGAGAGACAATTGACAGAAGTTGAGGCTACTGTTGAATTTGTTTTGTTTGTCTGCTGGTGATCAAAAGAGATTAGCGATGATCGCTCAACTTTGTAAGTTTAACCTAGGGCTGATCCTATTACTGACCCTACAGCTATGATTGTAATTGCAAGAGGCACGTCCCTTTCTCTCGCATAGAGAAGAACTAAAACTTCAAAACTAACAAAAGACAAGGATCGAGACTCGAAAGAGATGAGGAGATCGACTGGTGAGGGCTGATCAACTTAAGGCGAAGAGAGAGAGAGATGAGAGATGGTTGACAGAAGTCGAGGCTACCGTTGAACTTGTTTTATTTGTCTGCTGGTCATCGAAAGAGATAAGAGATGAGCGATCACCTAAGCTCGTTCAACCTAGGGCTGATCCTAAGGGCTGTGATTGAAATTGCAAGAGGCACGTGCCTTCCTCGCCTTTCTCCAGGTGCGTGCCTTTCTCGCCTGGGCCGAGTCAAGGCGCTAACCTTGCGCCTTGATCGCCTCTCGCCTAGGCGCGTGCCTAGGCTCGCTTTTGACAACTATGCGTCTAGTATCTATCATGTACGCTTAGACATGATTCTGGAAAAGTGGATTCCTGTATAGTTAAGTTCCATTATTTATAAACAGGAATGGGATGCATCATCTTGGACTCCTTTGAACTTGCATGTTCAAAGTACTTTTGTATTGTGCTGGACAGACTATGAAACTTGAGATGTCCAAAACATCTGGAACCTGCCAAAACGGGCCTAAAATTTGACCTGTACTGAATAAAGCCAAGAGAACACCAATTTTCTACAGGAATGGTGTACTTCGTGTCATACAAGCTGAGGTGGAACGAGATTCAAACTGCGGCGAAAATACCTTCTACATTCCAAAGCTTGATCTAGTTCTAAACTCACAGGCCAAGAGCCAGATGAAAAAGGAAATTGGATTAGTTATCCCTCGGACCCATTTTTCCCAAATTTGATAGCAGAATTTGACAAGGGAGACTTTCAAATTCCATTGGACAAGCATACAAAACAATCAAGCATTCTACATTCCCATCCATCCCATTGGAGGATAACTCAATCTCATAGGCGGTGGGATGGGATACAAACTAATGTACAAAACAAAATAATCAAGCATAGAAAATGCCAACCCAAGCCAATATCTTCCGAACAAGGAATAAGATACTTGCATAATCCTCCACAATAATCCTTTATACCATGAAATACGTAATCCACCCCTATCTTGTAAGCTCGATGACTTGGGCGAACTTGTTTGCTCCACGTACAACTAGGCATGCGGACCCCTTAGTAACCCATATCCTTACTCAAATATCTAGTGTTGGACACGGGTAAGAATTAGAAGAGTTCTTCTCACACAAAGTTCAAGTTTCATTGCTTGCATTTTTTCTCTGTTAACATTTGCTTCTATGCATGCGTGACTATGAATGTTTACATCTCCACGTGCAAGATAGGGCTGCATACGAGGAGGTGTTGGATAGCTTGACACAAATTATGGGACCTAATTCCTCAACAGATCTAGCTTTCGTGACAATTAGTTTACAAACACTTCAGGTATCAATGAATATCCATTTTAAATTAGGGTGGGGTAAACTTGAAAGTGGTATTATTCCAGGCTTCCAGGATACATCAATTTTTTCTATTTGATGAAAGAAAAGACCAACTCTGACATAGGTGCGGAGATGTTAATAAGAAGGTTAAACGTTTGCAATAATCTGATAACTTTACCATATGTTGGGAACGTTCATCTTGTATGGAGACGGTAATCCCAGATGGAATATGAGTTATCCTAACAGCACTGTTGGTAGTATTTACATGCTGACCACCTGAACCACCAGATCTATATGTGTCGATTCTCAAATCTTCATTCCTCAACTGGACATCTACCTGTAAAAGCAATGAAATGTGATCAGACGGGTTCCTCTGTATCAAAAATATCAACCTTATAGATCAATAAAATACAACAATGGTTGCATTCCCTTGCTTTTCATTCAATAAATTTGACTTCCCAAAAAAAAGTACATGTAGCAATTAGCAAAGGAAGTAAAAAATATATCAGAAAGACATTTCTAAAGCAGTAATAATAGCAAAAACAAAACAGCAACATGAATCTTAAACTTAACAGTTTGAGTTGAAGGGATCAATCATCTGACATACTACAATGTTCAAGTAAAGAATCAGAGAACAGGAATCTTGTAAAAGCCAGCACCTCGTCAGCCTGAGGAAGGATAGCAACAGACAC